>JAANSN010004746.1:0-14138 GCA_036850665.1 Dicranocentrus wangi | reverse complement strand
CGGAGACCACACCAGCAGTAGTAGAAGTTGATTGCCAAGCCACGCCACCAGGCATAACCGTGGATTTAAACGAAGGTGAAATCCAGTCAGAGACAAGAAACCATAAAGTAGCCTCACAGCGGGCAGTTTTCGTAATGAAACCTGGGACAGAAGGGGTGGTTTTAAACCACGACGAGGGGTTGGTAACTTTTAGTGGTTCCAAAGACTAGGGAGGAACTAGACTTATAGAAGACGTGAAATTTGGCTAAGGTCCAAAGTTAATCCCAGACTTGCTACTTGCGGTTAATACTACTGCTGATAGTCAAAATCGCGAAGATGAAATGAATGCGTGGTCGTAAATTACTGTATTTTTTGCAAATTCAAGTTTGATGAGCTGGTGTCTTACTACATCTATTTAATATTATAAGTATGTAATAAAGGCGTACATTAGCATTATGCACGTGGACAAATCCGAACTTGGGTAGGATTGCACCTACCGGGATTTTGGCCTGTTGACACATAAGAAGCTTTTTATGTGTCAACACCCCTGTTGACACATAATTTATGCTATAGCCGTTCCACTGGTTACAGAATTCAACTCCAATCAGATTATAATTAGCATGATAGGTTAGGTGACAGATTGGTTTAGGTGTGTATTACGTATGGTCCCCAACCTGACACCTAACCTATCATGGTAATAAAGAGCAAATTGCAATTTTTATGTTGCATAACAGATAGTTCATCGTCCATCGTGTGTCAACACCCCTGTTGACACATAAGTGGTAAGTGTCAACAGGGGTGTTGACACATTAGAGGCTTTTTATGTGTCAACAGGCCAAAATCCCGGTAGGTTATTATATATGGAAATATTCACAAGTTGGGGACTTCCATGTACGCTGCATGGGGATGGACGGGGAAGGAAACAATGCCTACCAAGAGCCAAGAATTGACTACTGTATTGTACAACTCCCTTCCCTTGTGCACAAGTATGAGAACGTTCTCATTCTCATCTCTCTCTCTCCCTCTCGTCTACACCTCTCACCTCACTTTGCATTCGTATTCAGTACGAATAAGGCCTTCTTTTTAACTACCTCCATCACCACATCACAGTCGAATACGAATAGTACGAGAGTATAACGGAAACAAGGCGAAAAAGTTCAGAGGGGCATTTACCACGTTAAAAGCTAAAAGTGCGAGTACCGTACACGCACGCTTGCTTTTTTCCCAACCTATATACAAACAAATACGAAATCCACCACATCTTGATGATGCATCTCTCTCTTCTACACATTCTCTACCACACTAACACTAACCATTTTACCATCATCATATCATGAAACCAATCTCACAAAAATGAATCCAAATGCAAAGGGGAAAAAGCTGTAATATAATCCTCTCCTCTCTCGCCATGTAGTAATTTCCCCAGTAGTAAAATATAGAGAATACAAAAAAGTATGAACGAAGAGCATCAGCAAACCTTGCTTAACTATGGATGGTATAATATATAAGATTGCATTATTGGTAAAGGGAAGCTAACCTTTTAATAGTAAAATGGTTTAAAACATTGTCGACTCTACTACTAACTACTACTCCTCTCCTCTCTTACCTTCCTTCTTCTTGCATGGCATGCATGGTATAATATTATTTTTTAGCATATACCTAGTAGCGACGAAATAATATTCTCTCTCCTCTCATTATTACAAACAAACTCTGGGTTTCTCATAGACCAGGTAAGGCGAAGCAAGCAGAGGAAACAAAGCATCGACGAATATCATTATTATCATCAGTAGCAAGGCAAGAAACTGTTGTGTTTGCTATAGAAAATGCGTTCACAACTCAACTCACAGACTCACACAGTCCGCTTTTGTTGTATTCTTTCTTTTATAATATGCATGCCTGTTAAGTTACATGCTGCTCGGCTCCTGCCACAATTGAATGTGATGAGATGGTAGTTGTACTACTGTAGTGCCTCCACTCCACCATCCACCACCATCACTACCACCACCAAATCCAACATCACCACCTCCGCTCATTTCCTGCTTTTGCCTCTCTCGCTCTCGCCTCCTTTCAGTTGTCATAAAATATACAGTATTTTAACTGTACTTTCGTGCCTAACCCCCCTCCTCTAGCCCTAGCATCATGATATAGAGGAGGCGAGCGTCTGTCTGTGTGTTGTCTATGGTGATCTTCAGCCAACAACACACAGGATTCTTAAGACGAAGACGAAGAAGAAAAAAAAACTCTCCTCTATATATGAACTGAACTGAAATGAAAAATATTAGTATGTTTTATATACGCCCTGCCCTTGCCTCCGTTCCGTTCACTTGCATGCATGTTGGGAGAGCATCATCTTTCTTTGTTGTCTATTTCCCCAACGAGTGTGCTGCACAGCGAGGATAGGTGAAAGTGAGTTTAGAGAGAGATGAGAGAATGTGACGATGATGATGAGGAGGAACCGAACATAAATGACAAGTCAAAATAGCTTCTTAAAAAAAATCTGCTCGCAGAGCTGACCATAACCCCTGGTCTTTAGAAACGATCCCTTGCCAAGCATCCTGAGAATCTTAATTTGATGCCTTTTTCTTATACCTACCTACCTACCTACCTGCCTGCTTACCTGACTATTCAATCCAATCCTCTCTCGAGCAGTGCACACAACTGTTGTGTGTGATGTGATGATGATGATGAACACGATAGGTATGAGATCATCATCATCATGAAAATGTGGCGTAGGTACATACGACGCGGATCGACATCGACATCGACAACAAACCACACACTCACTCACTCCCATAGTCAGTGTGTAATAATAAACGTTCTCCCTGCTCACTTGTTCATATCACACTCAGAAACTCAGAATTAAAGCAGCAGCAGCTTCTTCATCGTCATCATCATCATTGTAATTCCCCATTTACAATCAAAAGAAGGAGAAGAATGAGTGTACAGGCCAGGCCAGGCTAGAGAGGAACGACGACAAACCAACCTAACGTCAACTGAAATAACTGAATGACCCTTTCCATTTTAAACAGAAAAAAAAGGGAGGCTCAGGCTCAGGCAATCAGTAATAGTAAGGATGGATGGATGTGGGGAACAAGTTGCAAACTTTTTTTTTGCAAGGCTGCAACTACTACTGCAACTGCATGCAGCTGGTGAGACAGCAGAAAAATTCCGTTTTGCAAAGGAAAGGTGAACCAGTATCATCATCGGGCTAAAAATCCTATTAGAGTTATGTTAGAGTTATAGAAGCGTACGTACGAAAGGGACGACTTGTAGCTATATACTTATGCAAGAAGAGCGAAGCTCAGGGTAACCTGGGAATTTAAGTGCCAGGTGCTCGTTGTTAGGTCTACTGGTTAAAGTAAGTCGTCGTTGTGCCTTTTGGTCCACCTGGCTTGGAATTTGTAGCAAGATGAAAAACTTTTTAGCAGGCTATCTCTAGCCCTTGGTATACTATATGCATAATATGCATATTATTGTATCCATCCATATATCAATCATAACATAAAACTCTCTAAAATATGAACTCACAATGCGAATGCAGAATGGAAATGTACTGGATAGTATTCCAAGGATATAATGATAATTTTGGACTAAACCAACCACACAGTAATTTCGCCTTGGAAGGGATTATATGACTGCACGCAAAGCTTGAATTTGGACTTGCCGTTTTAGAAAATTTATTTATGCCTCCTCCAAATCAGCATAAAACTAACCGATAATTTCAATTTTCATTGCAATTGTCAGTGGTTTGATTGATTTTATCCGTTGGCCAAGTAAAGCCTATATTACAAGTTTCGCTTGAGCGGAGCGAGCGGTTTCTCAGTACAGGAAAAATGTCCTCCAGCATGATAAGATAAAAGATAACATGGGTTAACAGATTTTTTTTAAACTATTGACAATGAGTCGGAGACCATTAGTCTTACAAATATTCAGATCATGTCACATAGTATTTTCATAATCACGAATAAACCCCAATCCTTCCTAATGCCTATTGGATGCTAGTAGCATGCAACTATTAGTGTATTTTTAGATACAAAGCCTAAATGACTAACTAACATGTACAATTTTAATCTCGATGTGATTAAGCGTCATGGGATAACGCTAAAAGTCAGTAAGTAGTAGGATTGCTAATCAAGTCCCAATGAATGATTCATGTGCCAAAATACTAAAGAGGTTTAGTGTATCACTTTCGTTGGCTGGATTTAGCAACAAAGTACACGACGAAATGATATGAGCATGTGAGGCTGATTGGGGGTGACGCAATTCGTACAGGCGTTTCAGAGTATGAATTTCTCCGAATGTATTTTCCTAGGAAAAGGATTGCGTAGTAGTAGTGTTTGTTGCTGCTGTACCTTGTGGCTTCAGAGAAATCACCTATCACCTTCCACCTGGCTATATAAAATACTAAAAGTCGTGCTTTGTCCATCCGTAAAGTTAGTCGATCATTCCCTTGTGTAATTATGTAAAGTAATTTATTAGGAACTACGTCTGTCAATCCTGTGTCATGCGATCCCGTGAAGATTTTTTTACGTTTTTAAATTCCCATGTAGCCATAAATATACAATTTATGCTTATGCTCAAGTTGGACCTTAAGATATAAGTCTAGAACTTTATAACCCCTAAATTACAAATAAATTCAAGATATTAAAACAATTTAGCTTAATTATCACAATTACCCACATGTAACAAGTTTGATGTAAGTAGGTAAGCATATCCTATGTTATATGAAATAGCAAAAAAAAAATCCTCCGGTGTATTGCAGAAGGTTCATACTATCCAGCTATAGTAGGAGAGTCACTGCATTTTTTCATTACTTGGATTCGACGTAAAAGTCGTTCATTTGAAGAATTGAAAGCCAAAGAATTGAAGAATATGGCCGGAAAGGAAACCGGATATTATTTCTCAAATGCAAATTCATTATTTTCGGTTTAGAAAATTACAAAGCTTATACTGTTTTATGAAATATCTAATGTGCTTCCCAGCCCACCCAACAACACGACGATTATTCGCTTTAGTAAATTCTTACGCTATTTCTTGTTATATAGTCATCATGTATTGATCATTAATATCACGCGATAAATATATACCGATTACTCTTTTTTACCATAACTTTACCGAATTAGGATCATTTTTACTGCACACAAAATAGTTAAAGAAGATTCATGCATTATGTGATCACCACGACATATCTTCAGTGATATAAATTATGTTTATGTAACGTGATGGATAACCTTAAGGCAGGAGCAATGAGCAATATAAATGCAATGCCTTCTCCCGACTTTTACAACACACGTATATCACGAATGAATGCCAAATGCCAACTCATTGTCACTGTCTGCACACGTACTCCAGAGTGGTAGACTCCGTCTCTTCGTTTTATATATAACTTTCGCGTTACATCCACAATGCACGCTTTCTCCAACAGCATGTCGAGCTCCAAGGCGAGCGAGGAAAGAGGGAAAGCGATCGAAAGTATTGATTTGGATGAGAGAGTATGTGGGATTCCCTCCTTCAATTCCTCCCAATCCCAGCCAGTCCTCAAGGTCTTAAAGGTGTTTCCCAAAAAATATGTGAGTTTCATAGCATATGAGTCCACTGGCCTGTCTGCCAGCAATTGGGTACATGAGGAGTGCATGCATGTGTTCGAGCTGTACGACCTAGCCTCATGATAGCTAGCATGACTCTCTCCCTCCAACCTGGAACAACACGATCCTGGACGGTGTACCTCCTGCTTTCTCTATACTTGTAGGCTGGCTGGTTTGTAGACAGAACGGAACATTTTTTTACCATCAACACACACTAGCTGAACATGAGTACATGATGGGCTAAAAAAAGAAAAGGGTAAAAAAGGGAAACCCTTCTAGAAAGAGTTAAAGTGAAAGTGAACGTGGTATTATTTTCCTTATTGTTTTCCATCACAACTTGTCTCTGCTTATTGTTAGTCATTTTTGATTTTCAATTCGACTTATCAGAATTACCCTGTATCCTTTATAATCATATAGTCCCCTTAAAATTAAAATGATTCTTGTGTCAAGAGACATTCTTCTTCCCCAGGAAGTTTCCCCTCCCGCGTTTGACCAAAGTTTTCCCGTGCTGCGATTGATTAGAAATTAGCCTGGACTGATTAGCAAGATTCAATCTAAAAAGTATTTATCACCGATCATAATACCAAAACTACTCCCACTACTCGGCTTCCAACCAACCAAACGTCATTGCGAGCCACGCGTACCAAATTCCTTCATGTATAGGTATATCCATTATACTTTGTTGAGATGTGACAAGATCGATAATCTATTTAGAGCTAACGACAAGACAACATTTTTTGCAATTATTTAAAATAGGTTAGATCCTCAAGTAATTACAAGGGAAAATCTAAAAAAGGATAGACTTAGATGACGAGGATTTTCTCTGACATCTGAAGTGATAGTGCCTTTTGCATGCATACAATACCTAACTACTGGAGAGATTGACCACTCTTTTCATGGTAATGGTAAGTTTAACTCGACTTTCTATATTTGGTTTTGTACTTTTCCGGTCTCTCATGAAAGTACATTTTACGCAGAAATGATAACAACTTTATTACTTCTTATAATCCCTGCCTTTTGGATAGCTACAGCAAAAATAAATGTAAAATGTTGATTTTAGCATTTTTAAATTCCTTAGAACTGTCGACTGTATGCAAGTTAGTATCCCCTGCTACACGAGAGGATGATGTAACGTATTAGAAAGGGGATTTATTATTCCACATTCTTCCCCACTGGGTGGGTGGTCTAGACTCAACTTGTCTCCAGACAATAACTACACACCACATAATATATTATGCAAACTTGATAACAAACAGTTCACTAATAACAATTAGAGGTTGGAGGATGGCCCGACGGCGCTTCCATTCATTCAGTTTTGATCATATAATTACATGAGTTTCCGTTTCAACTTCTAACTTCACTTAATTGTTGGTGCTCAAATACATTTAATTGTGTATTCACGTCGGTCGGATGCCGCTACTTTTGTTAACTCATAACTCTTGTTCCTATCAGAGTGGAAGATCTTACTTTTAGTGACAGTTTGAGGTGAATCAAGAAAGTATTAATTAAAACTGTTTCTTCGGAAATACCAGAGGAAATGTGACATTGAAATTACTGCCACATGCATGATTGATACAACATAGGTGATGAAGGCTGGCGAACAATTCTAATAGGATTGGTCACATATTATTGATCATTTGAGTATTATTAGCATTACAACGAGACAAATTTATCTCCATTATTTTCGGTTCATTTGCTGCTTGGTAATTTTGGCAATAATCCAGTGACTCATGCAAATATCAAGAAAAAGAATGAATAGAGTATAAAATTTTAGTGTTCAGCAGCCAAGAGTTCCAAAGTGACACTGTTCAGTATGATATCAGTGAGTGATCAGGTTAAGAAACTCTGCGAAGACTTGGTGCTGTCGGACAATGTGATCCGTCAGGTGAAGGGTCTCATGCACCAGGAGATCTGCAAAGGGCTGGGAAAGGATACGAATCCAACGGCAGATATAAAATGCTTTCCAACGTATGTTCGCAACATTCCAAATGGGTCTGAACGTGGCAAATTCCTAGCACTTGACTTGGGTGGCACCAACTTTCGCGTTCTCCTTATCGAACTGGGTGGCGCTCAGCAGAAGAACAAGATGCTGTCTAAGATTTTTGCCGTTCCTCAGAGCATCATGCTCGGCTCCGGGTCAAAACTCTTTGATCATATAGCGGACTGTCTTGCCGTGTTCGTGAAAGAGCATGGGGTTCAACTGGAAAGGCTTCCATTAGGTTTCACCTTCTCATTTCCATGCAGCCAAGAAGGACTGACAAAGGGCAGACTGGTAAGGTGGACGAAGGGCTTCAAATGTGCAGGGGTAGAGGGTGAAGATGTTGTTAGACTTCTCCAAGAAGCCATACGTCGCCGCGGGGATGTCGATATTGACGTTCTCGCCGTTCTAAATGACACTACTGGAACGCTAATGTCGTGTGCGCACAAGAACCCAGAGTGCCGCATGGGGATAATTATAGGGACAGGAACAAACGCCTGCTACATGGAGTCCCTTCGAAACGTGGAGTTGTGGGATGGTGACTTCAATGAGCCACAACATGTGATCATTAACACGGAATGGGGAAACTTTGGACGGAATGGTTGCCTTGACTTCATTCTCACAGATTACGACAGGGAGATAGACGACAACTCGCTCAACCCAGGGGAGCAGGTTTTCGAGAAAATGATTAGTGGCATGTACATGGGCGAGTTGGCCAGATTGATTATTGCAAGATTGACCAAACAGGGGGTTCTCTTTCGGGGTCAAGGCTCTGACATGATTTTCAAGAAGGGCAATTTTTATACGAAATACATCTCTGAGATTGAAAGGTAATGATTCTTTTGGTGCATCATGATTACATAGTATGATTACCTAAATATTATTTATAACAGTCATATATTTATTAGTCATATACTTATTAGTATTCATAATCCAATGTCTTTGTTATGATGACAGTGATAAAACTGGGGAGTTTTACAACTGCCGTGAGGTGCTAGAAGAGTTGTGTCTAGGATTGATAAGTGACCAGGACTGCCAGGACATTCGTTATATTTGCGAAGTTGTGTCAAAGCGAGCAGCGCAATTGGCTGCAGCCGGTGTCGCATGTCTTCTTACCAAAGTAAGTAATTAAAAACCCTCAAAATCTCGTCTAGGGAAACGAGAAAGAAATGTGCCACCATAGCAGGTTTCAGACCTTTAAAAATAATCCCTTTATTCATTGCATTTTGGCTGTTTGCTGTTTTGTTATAGATGAACAAAAAGAAGGTGGTTGTCGGAGTTGACGGCTCAGTATACCGTTTCCATCCTCACTTCCACAATCTGATGACAGATTCAATTGAAAAGCTTGTCCCCAGCGATATAAAGGTGATCAAATTAGAGTCAATAGTCAATGGAATGTGCATGGACTTTTGATTTTAACATGATTGTATGAAAACGCTCATCTTTTTTTCTTCTCGGCTCAACAGTTTGAGTTGATGTTATCGGAGGATGGAAGTGGCCGGGGAGCAGCTCTGGTTGCTGCTGTGGCGTCTCGCAAAAGCTGAAAATAAAATGTACCAGTGAAGTAGCCTTTTAAAAACGCCAATTGCTTCATCTTCATCTTTCTACCTTTTGGAGGAGGAGGTAGATGGAAAATTGGAAAACGCAGTCAGTTGTTCATAAGATGCAGCAGTCACAATACATTATTAATATACAAAGCTAGTAAAACAATATTCCTACAAGAGGACGTGTTATTATTATTATTAATTATTATATTACATACATGAAATATTCATACAGGTATACAATATCAAAAAATGAACATGTAAATGTAAATGGCGTCGGTGCGGTGGAAACTGTCGTCGTACGACAACATATGTAACTATAGATACAATTATAGGGTATAGAGTATTATTCGGTAGGCACTCCATGAACAATTCATTTGTAACGATTATTATTACAACAATATAAAAAAGGTTATACTAGATAAAGGCGTATATATACGTATATACAAAAATTTAGTTTTTAGGGAATAAATGTAGAGAGAAAGTAAGCGACAGGAGAGAAGTACAACAGGAGTAAAAAAACGACCGAGTACGACTATATATATACCTCCCGATATAGCATTATATATTGTTGTCTAGTTTTTATGGTAAAAGAAAGTTACGGCAAACCTCATTCAATTCACATCATCACCACCATCACCACCAAAAAAATAAAAAATGCTTTAATTGCGGGGGGGACATGGGATATCATTTACTAACAAAAAAGTAAACCACACAGGGAATCATCATCATGGAAGTAGTTAAACTGTTACACAAACGTCTTCTTTGTAGATCAATGACAAGACTTTTGTGTAAAAAAAAACATAATAATAAAGATTTAGAAATGTGCCAGAAAGGAGGACAACGCCGACGGATCAGCATGGCGGCGGCGTCATATGCAAAAATGCAAAAAGATATGGCTAGTTGTTGGGGTAGCAAATTAGCAAAGCGGAGAAAGCTGGATTTCTCACAAACTACGAAAAAAAAATCAATTGGAGTTTAGCATACATTAAACATTTTTAGCAAATGATACGCGTACACATTATAAACAAGATAACGAAGAATATATATATATTATGTCGCGTTGATTGTATACAGAAATAGAGTACGAATATTTATTTAGTCGTCGTCGTGTCTTCGACAAAAAAAAACCGTGTCAATATTGTCATCAATGTGAGTCTCAAATTAGTAACAAGAATAATATATGTTATCCAGAAGAAGAAAGAAAATAAATAAATGGATTAACCGGATTTTTGAACAGGATGAAGATGATGATGATGATGATGATGATGATGATGATGATGATGATGCAAATCATACAAAATCATTCAATGCATTTTGCATTTAGATCCAACAATCCTTTCCTTCTTAATCCATTATGGTGTAGTGATGTGATGATCATGAAAATGCATATAAAACGTAATTGGAGTGGATGCGTAACGGTTCCGGCGATTTCTAAAAAAAAATTTCATTCTTCTTCTCTCTCTGACGATGCTTCATCTTCTGCATGAGAAAAATGGTCGCGTCGTCATCGCGAAAGCCATCCAAGCACAAAGTGCAGTGTCCCCCGGCCCCTGAAAGAGGAGTCGCTTACTCGCCGTGGCACTCGACTCGTCGTCATCGTCAACCAACACCATCGTCGATCGTGGTTGTAAAAAACCATGCTAGAATTGTACAACATATACATATATACCTATATAATATATATATAAAAAAGTCTGCATCTCTCTTTCCTTTTGGTCATGCATCGGCTCGCCTGTGTTTCTCTTCATCATCATCATCATCATATCATCATATTCATCTGATATCCATATCGGATCAGCAGCGAATAGTGGCTCACAATATAGACACCACGGCATGCACGGCTGTGTGTATCCCACCGCACCAGCAGATATACACAGACAGGCAGACAGACACAAGGACTCTAAAAACACGACCAACATACAACTCTCATTAGCAGCAGCAGCAGCAGCACACCTGTCCAGTTGGCAGACGACGAGTGTGGAGTGGAGCATCAGCGGCTTCGGCGTGTCACTTGTCAGTTTTTTATTTTAATTTGGTGTATTATTATATATAGAGTACTACATCTGCAACTAGTTTCCACGAGATTTCACTTTTTAAAAATTATTATTAGTAGTCATTAATTATTTATTGTTATTGCTGTATGGAATATACGGACACATTATTTCGTAGCTGATGACGGGGATTCAGTGACGTGACGACGACGAGCTAACTTCATTTGTGACAAAAAAAAGCAAAACAAAACTGCTCCTCAGCAGGATCAGAAGAAGAGTTGAAAGTTTGGAGGGTTTGTTGAATGAGTGGAGGTGGAGTGGAGTGTTGTTGGTAGGAATTGAAATTGGGAATGGGGGTGCAATAATAATAATAGGGAGGGAACTTGTGGGACTGAACTGAACCTCCGCGTGTGGGAGGGAACCTCCTCTTGATTTATCTGAGGAGGAGGGGGCCACGGCAATGACAGTTGGTGGTTATGTGGTTAGTGATAATAATTATACGATGATTAATATCAGCTGCCGTGTTCATCATCATCATTGTAACACAGAAGTAGACGGAGTAGAAGAAGTAGTAGTAGTAGCAGCAGCTGTTTCAGCAGCAGGGATTAATTTGGAACGCAAAAATCTGTTCAGAACCCGACTATAGCAGCACAGAGCAGATAGTGTGGGGCGGAGCGGAAGTCAATTAGTCAGCCAAGCAGTAGAATAGTTGATAGTCGTCGTCGTCGTCGTCGTCGCCTCCATATAATCCCTAGTCAAAAGGGGTATTAAGTTTTAAGTTTCCTAATTATTTATAAGTCATTGTTTTGTTATATACTAAGTAAATTGTCTGCTAAATCCCATCGTCGTCGTCGTCGTCGTCGTCGTCCCGTGTGAAGCACAGACTGCTGCTGGAGAATTTTGCAAGATATAAGTATATTGCAAGTCTTGTTTAAACATTATTTGTTGGTATGTGTTCAACCATCATTATCATGCGGATTTATTAGTTAAGATAACTAACTTGATTGATGTTGTTACGAATTGCTTAAAAACTCATTCTGGTTTGTCACATTTCATTACAGAGATTATACTGGAGACTCTGCTGATACGCACAATAAAAATGGATCTGATGTCAACTGTCATCCGTTTCTTACTCCTGCTCAGTATTGTCACCTCATGTTCCGCCCTCATGGAAGGGCTTTACTGTGGGAAACAGGATTGCTACGATGGTACGCACGTACGCTGCCAGAGCGTTTAACAAAAAATAATAATGTTGTCTAATTTATTTATTTATTTTTTTACCCATTCCATGAAATATATATTTAAATCCTGACATTCGCTTTGTGTTTTTTCTTTCTTGTTTAGTGCTGGGCGTTACGAGAGACAGTACAAAATATGAGATTTCTAAAGCTTATCGTCAACTAGCCAAGAAGTATCATCCTGATCGCTACCGGGATGAAGCGGACAAGGCTGAAGCTTCCGAGCACTTTAAAGCTATTGCCACTGCGTAAGAATAGTCTGAATATTTTGTAATAAAATGTGAATTGTACCTGGAAAGCATTAGGACTAAAAATTATTAATCTAATTTGTTGTGTAGCTACGAGATTTTGAAAGATGACGAGGCTCGAACGGATTACGACTACATGTTGGACCATCCGGAAGAGTACTACAGACATTATTATCACTATTACCGCCGGCGCATGGCGCCTAAGGTCGACATCCGAATAGTGATTGCAGTGACGATCAGTGTGATATCTGCCTTCCAATACTACACAGCCATGTTCCGCTGGAGCTCGGGCGTTCGATACTTGGCCTCGCAGCCCAAGTACCGCTCAATGGCCATGACCTATGCTGAGGAAAACGGGATGCTGGACAACTTTAAAAAGATTAAAAAGAGGAATAAAGAGGAGATAAAAGCGGAGGAGGAGCGGATAATACGTCAGGTCCTTGAGGAGAATATTGATATTAGGGGTGGCTACGCCAAACCAAAAGTGACAGATGTCTTGTGGGTCCAACTCGTCATTCTGCCGTACACTATCTACCAGTACGCCGTGTGGTATTTCTCTTGGGTTTGGAGGTTCTCCATTAAAAAGGAGGAATACGGCTTGGAGGAAAAGTTCTACCTTATTCGACGCTTTATGGGCATAAGTGCTACACAGTTTGAGGTATGCTCTCAATCTACTGCATTTATTGCAAATTGCAAGTCATTTATGCAACGATTCGATAAACCTACATGTAATTTATTATTTGTCTGTGCTCTGCTCTTTCTTATGTAGTCACTCGGCGAGGGCGAAAAATCAGAGTTTCTGGATGAGAGACTATGGATCAAGGAAAATTTTATGGCTTGGAAAGAGGCGAAAGAAGAGGAGCGGAAGCGGCAACTGGCTGAGAGTGCTCGTTATAAATCATACCGACGTTACATGAAGAAGCATGGTCCAGGCAGAATGTACTTTGACGACTAGACTCCCCCCACCTCCCCCTTCATAAAACGGGCTGTACGGTTGATCCAACACCCATCATCTTTTAAACCATTTTGTTCATTTCATTTCCTTTCTTTTCTTTTCTTGTGTGGAGACGTGTCGAGACGACTCCAGTCAGATCTATTTACTCTGCAGCAGGCCTTGTCAATTTAGATCTGCTTCTAATATTTAAAAAAAACAATGTGATGCCCCTGCTCCACTCCAAAACTCTATGTATTGAAAGCGTCGACTGCAAAGTAGAATTACGAGATGAGTTACTATTCCATTGAGAAGATCCAGAATATGAGCGGCCAGTGTCAGTCAGTGGCGACTGACAACGTTAACGAAACACATAGCGTGTAACGCTTCAATTTCAGTCAAAGTTGTGTATTTATCCATGTACTCTGTATAAGAACGCGCTGTTTATTTCTTTACTTTATTTATGTCATCATGTAACTTCAAAACGAAAAATTGTATGATGTGGTCCGCCGCCTGCATACAACAATGTTGTATTTATTTAAGGATACGACCTCGATTCACAGATACCTGACGATAATAAATAATCAACATGCTACTACAGGGTTGATGTGCGACTACTTTTATATTTTTGTACGATGTGA
>JAANSN010004745.1:0-14140 GCA_036850665.1 Dicranocentrus wangi | reverse complement strand
CGTAAATTCTAAATTTAAGCGCGGATCTAAAATACAGCGCGGGTCTACAATAAAGCGCGGGGTCGAAAGTAAGGTTGCAAATACACCTCGGGTATAACATATAGCATTTGCGGATCTACAATACTGCGCGGGTCTACAATAAGGCGCGGGGGCGACACTAAGATTGCAAATACAGCGCGGGTGCACTAATTTAGAATTTACGTGCAAATGCAGCTCTCCTCCTCTGAAAGAAAGGGAGAAGGGAGCGAGTGAATGAGATTGGATGATCGGACCGGTGGTGATGGTGACCGGAGAGAGGAATACTGGTTTTTGTATTATTATTGTAAGTTTTTTTGTAAGTTTTTTGTATACCATTTCTTCGTCGAGGTGTCCTATTTTTCTCATTTTCTTTTTTTTTATTGATTCCATCACCTGATTGATGATCACCTCTCACACCTTCATCACCCATCATCACATCACCCTCTTCCGAGTTCTTCCTAATATTATCCAATATTATATCAAATATTTTATTGTCTCCTCATCTACAATCTTTTTACCAGACTTTTTTTTTGCTAAGGTTACCGGTTGACGTTTTGAGTGGTGGGTGGTGAGTTGGTGAGTGGTGATATGATGGTGAGTCTCCCAATTTGATCAATATTTTACCCGGTTGATGACGTTGTGAGTTGTGATTTTGAAGGACAAAAGGATTGACCTGTGCTCAACAAAAAATTAATTTTGTGCCTGTGGTCTGGAACTGTTGGCTGCCGGCTGTAATTTTGTAAATGTGATAATTTATTTATTTAATTAAATAAACTCAAAACTACTTAACTACAAACACTGACTGACTTACTGGAGGAACAGGAGGAGTGAGGACTACACTTGGTGACTGACTGTGGCATAGACCATTTTGGAGGAACGTGAGTGAACGTCATAAACTTTGCGAGTTTTAGTTAGTGACAGAGAAATTTAAAATAAAACCAGCCAAGAAAAGATGGAGCATTTGAAGGATTATCTAGAGAGTAAGTGTTAAAAAAATTATTCAATAATTAATAATATATGAATATTTAAACTCTTGGTTGTTAATTCATTATTTGAGGTTGAAAAGGGGTGAACGGGTGTGTGATGTGATCTTCTTGACTGATGGATATAATATTATAAATGCACTGTCAAATTAAGGGGGAGTTATATAAATAGTCAGATTATTTTTGGACATGGTATAATAATTTCTTGAAATTTCTTGATATTTCTTCATCAGTGATTGAGTCTCTTCCAAAGGAGCTCCAGGATGGATTTATCCAACTTCTAGTGTTGGACATTGAAGCAGAAAGTATGTAAAACTGGAAGGAGTAGTAGTGTATATACTTTATATTGGTCATTTTGGTTATAATAATAATAATTGTCGAAATTAATAAGCTTTTCGCTTCCTTTGTTTTTCTTATCATGTCCGTCCGTAGATGATTCTAATAAATTGGAGGAACGGACCAAAAACTTTGTTGAGTCGGCCGAGAAGCAAAAAAATGTGGCAGAAGAAGAGCGAGATTCCGAGTATCAAGCAATTCAGGGAGGGTACTCTAAAGCTGTGAGCAATGCAGGTATTTCAAAATCTAATTAAAAAGCATTGTTTTAGGACTCCGCTTCTATAATGTGTAGAACGTGGGCTGACAAAATTGGCACAGGCTGTCAAATTAATCATAAATGATGTGTAAAAAATATTAAAACTTTTGCTTTTTTTTGCAGATGATAAGATTAGACTCTCCTCTCAGATGCACGACAAGCTAGGGCGCTACATGAATCTGCTTGATCAACAGATAAATAAATTGAAAATGGACTTGGAGGCTGATGAGCCCGGAAGTACAGAGTTGCTGGAGAAACGTAAAAAAGTTTTTTTTTAACTTTTAGTTGTATTTAAACATGGCATAATCGTAGGTTGTTATCAGATCAGGAGATTTAAAATGATTGCAGGCTTGAATTTGGGATTATTTTGTAAAACTTAGGTTTCCAAGAAAAACTGGGACTCGGGGAAAAGGAATGTGAAAAGGACTCGCGATTGCGAAAGAAGATAAAACCCCATTCCGGGAACGGAGCAAGTTTTGTCGCTCAAAGTGGTCCAGTTCGTGGCATGCCTTTTGTTGGAGCCAGTTCCAGTAGTGGAGGGGCTGATGACGGCATCACAGCAACAACAAGCTCAGGAGGACCAAGGTCCAAACAAACTAAAAAGTATGTTACAAAAACCAAACTAGAGAATGTTGTTTAATTTAATTAGCAACTATTTACTTAATTAAGTGTTTCGTCTCGTCATCATATTGTTTTTGCAACCTTCAGGAACAAGTCCCGAAAGTGTCAGAAGCAAGCATTCGTGCAGCCGCAGACGGTGCTGCAGATAAAGGAAGGGCCAATAATAATGCCAATGGAGAGTTCTGCTGATTTGTTGACCGTTAAACCGGATGAACCTCGTTACTGTATTTGTGGTAACGTTTCGTATGGAGATATGGTGGCTTGCGATAACCCAGAGGTAAGTAAGAACATTGAGTAATGTCTTTACACATCGGAAATTAATATGAAATTATTGAATTACATATTTTACAAAGTTCTTTATGATTTTGCTTTGCCCAGTGTCCAACAGAATGGTTCCATTATGGTTGTGTCGAAATTACGTCAGCACCCACAGGAAAGTGGTATTGCCCAACGTGCAAGGCCCAGCGAAAGCTTTAGCCTTGATTGAAAGGCGATGTTTCAATATTGTTGTTTACCTGTATATTTTTTCCTTAATTGTTCTGACTTTTCCTTTTATATGTAAACTAAATTTTTTAATGTGTTTGAATTCGAAAGAAAATCTCACTGACTACAACTAAAAATCTTTGTTTCAAATGCTTCAACTGGCTTCAATTAATTTGTGTAAATTCGTAATTGTCAGTAGCTAGGTTGGTTTAATAATAAATAACTTGTTTAATTAAACTTTTAATTTTTTCTAGTTTCGCCAATTTAATGTTAATGATTTTATAAAGTATCATAATAAATTCTGGTAGGATTACACCTATTGGGTTTTTGGGCTGTTGACCCATAAGATGACTTGACATGAACGCTTTCCTAACCCCTATACAGTTTTCAAAGGATTCACATTAATTAGTCCGCAGGCAGTGTTGGGCAGTATACATTTAATATTACAATGGCCTAAACTAAACTCACCAAATACTATACTTATATACCTAGGTTCTTAACAACAACAATTGAATCTCACAACTCACTCTTCACAACTTACTTATAATACATTGGATATTGGATTTGAACTATGTCGACCGAAGAAATTTAATAATATTCAATAATTCATCCAAGGGGATAGACAGTAGTAGTAGTGAATTCATCAGCCTGCGTAACCTAACTAAACTCTAGGAGGAAGTTTTAAGATTTGATTGTGAACATAGTGAGTGAGTGTATTCAAAACATAGCCACAAGAAGGATTGTTATCACAAGATGATTGATTACCAACAAACTAGAGATAATAATAATCCAAAATATACTATATTTCATGCATGTGCGTGCAACGGGCTTTCCAACATTACATTTAGTCTAGGGGGTCCGGATAATAGTACAAACTACTGCAATCGGTAAGGTAAATAAAAATAAATGGTATAGCGAGTTAACCAATTTAGTTAACCAAGCGTATTATTAATTAATTGTGAGTTAAATTATTATTTCTAGATATCTAAGCCTATGCGTAGCTATGCCTATATGAATCGTCAGTCGATAGTAATCACTGCGTCGTGGTCGTCGTGTGGGGTAAGATGACGGGGTGTCTTGTTTTGTATTACATGAAGAAGCCCTTTTAGACTTGTATCGTTCACTTTCACTGTAAGATTCCTTGTCCGACGGCACCAAATCAAATTGATTTGGTGCCAAATCAATAACCTCAACAACCTTTGCAACCTTTGCAAAGGATGGATCGGGACGGC
The DNA here is from genome assembly GCA_036850665.1 of Dicranocentrus wangi. Classification (NCBI taxonomy): domain Eukaryota; kingdom Metazoa; phylum Arthropoda; class Collembola; order Entomobryomorpha; family Entomobryidae; genus Dicranocentrus; species Dicranocentrus wangi. Next base: position 10,211 of record JAANSN010004745.1, on the reverse strand, counting down.
GCGGGGATTACTAGCTTCATAGATTCCCCTTTGCATATTCGATTTCAATTCCGCCGTTGAAAAATTTGGTTACAACATAAAAATAATCTTTCTCATTGTCAGCTCTTAAAGGTCAAAGGTGAAAAAGGTAGACTCATCTCATCTATATAGCAAATTAGTAAATACTTGGGGATCCCTTTCAAGTTTGACGCGTGGGATTTTTTTCGCAGTTGGAGCATCTACCACCATTAAGTAACCGATTTGTGTGTGAAGTAAGTAGTTTTTGGTACAAGTTTAGTTTACCAGAGCTGCACCAAAATAAGTATAACTTACTGGGATTTGGAAAGAGACCCAGTGCAAGCATAAATAATAGTTTATATAGGTAGCTCTCATCGCGTTGGAGTGACTCTACTGACGCTGCTTTCACTACTATTTCCACATTACGCCCAGAGAAAACGAACGATTTTCCCTAAATTTAACAAATCAGTGCCCACGATTAAAAAATTTCCTCAAAAAGATAATATTGTGAGCGATAACGCTCAGAGTCATAGAAATAGGGGAAATAGGACTACGGAGGGAACTACGACACGTCAAGCATGTTCATCGCCTTCACGAGACCAGGACGGAGTTTGCAATGACACGAGAGAGGAGGAGAAGGGATTCATTCAGTTGGGGCTTGGCATTCAGAGTGGAAGGTGGGTCTGGACACAGAACTGGAGTGATCGTCTAGCAATACGTTGATTAGTCCAGCCACCGTTAATGTCACGTCACTTTAATTTAAGTTTAAGTTTAATTTTGTCAATCCGTCATTAGTTTTCCCGTAAAATAAAGTCGTAATTTAGTTTTAATTGTGAATAAAACGCCCTCCTCCCCGTCATTTCGGCATCTTCAAATAAGCATTCGCTTACAATATACACAAAGTTTTGATGGACAAAAAACTCCAAAGAGTTGGCCATTGGCCCAAATTTTTAGTCGAATATGTCGAATAAGAGATGGGAAAAGTTTACTGTATACCTTTCCCTCTACCAACGGCTCTTTCCCTTCCAAATAATAAATTGGGTAGTAAAAGTTGATCGACAGGACATGCTGGCGCCTCTGCAATGCAACGAAGAAATATTTTATTTTATTGTTGTTATTTAAATTAGATATGTTTAAACTGGTATTTGCGTACCATACCAAGCTCGTACCATGTTAATTATTATTGAACACCAATTAAAGAAGGCCAAATAAAATTCCACTACCTCCCTTGCAACATTAGAAGCAGATTTTCTATTCCAAGAAGGGGCGGGCATCATTTATAATCCTTGGATCTAGTCTTCATTTTATTCAATGGCAGACAGATCCGGGCGAAGCGACTTTTTAACGGAGGATGTCGTTCAGGCTTACGTCACGACGATCGGTGTGAATCAAAACCACTGATAATAACAATATTGGTAACCATAAGTAACTAAATAAATGTAATAATAATTAAAGCAGTTACTAATCCAAACAGTGTATGCTCGTCAATCTTGTCGTTAGCAACTGTGGATTATGACTTTAATTAGATATTTAATTGAAACTAAAGCCATCCCTCCTAATTCTCGTTTACATCCGGAAACGGCGATTTCAAGCCAAAATTAAACACAATTACCAGTAAATTTTTATTAATTTTTTATTATTGCAAATATTGCCTGATTGATACAGCGATACAGATTTATAAAGTCCCTAATTTGGCTTAATTTTGAAGTCCAAGTAGCTATACGATCCATCCAAGATGTTTTGAAGTTTAACAACCAACCAAACCACTCAAACTTGTGGTAGGTAACCAAGTCCAGCTTTCTCTACTTTCCAGTCCAGTCATATAATTCTCTACTTTCAATCAACGAGGATACGGAGATTTTACAATCAAGCTTTCAAATTTTAACATGGATCCTATCCTAATACTATAATTAATTAGTGCAACCAGAATGCATATAATCAATATGGATATGAATGATGATATTGATGATGATGAGTAATGAATGATGTTGGAGAGACGAGTCGCGTCGCGAACGCCGCCGTTGCACATGCCTTGTTTAAAATTATAAATTACAATACTTCATGCAAACTTTACGTAGTCTTACCACTTCAGGGCTTCAGGCGCAGTATGTCTGCGCTATTATTACGTTACGTTACCTTCAAAATACTTTTTCGTAATAATAATAATCACTCCTGTTTCTATCTAGAGCCGCTTCTTTTAGGTCTAGCTATTCCACTCCAAAATAACCTCCACGTAACTTTTCGAATTGAGTATGCGTACAATGCAAAAATGACATATTATTATGTACTATTGATTGAACCTTTTCGCCTGGGTAGGACTGGAGTTGGACTACTATGAAATCACAAAAGGATTAGAGGCATAGTAGGAAATAACCAGAATCTCAGGGGGGGTACTTCCGGTCAAAAATTTGCCGCTCGCTAAAGCTCGCGGTTGTCGGCGCTACGCGCCGAAGTGCCGCTTCGCGGCACGGCGAACCTCCGGATATCTATTATAATACTCTTAACCTATTCTTCTCTCTCCCTGTACCTCACCCCTTTCTTTTCCTTTTCGTTCTCTTTCCCCTTCTCCTTCCTCCCTTTCTTTTATACTTACTGTTTCCGCACTCACTTTCAACATTCGATTCCTTTCTTCTTATACACCAGTTCCAAAAATTTTTGATTTTTTTAAAATCCTTTTAAATTTTTGGTATTTAACAAAAATTCGTTTGGAATATTTGAATTTTTCCTTTTTTCGAAATTTGGAAAAATTTCACATTTTTCATTTCTAATTTTCTTTTGATTTAGATCTTTTTGTTTTAAATATTTCGAATTCTTTTCGATTTTTTCAAGACTTCAACTATTCAAAAAAAATTTTTTCCCTACAAATTTTTTTTAAATGTTTCGATTTTTTTTGAAATTTCGACTATTTTTGAAATTGTTTCTTACCAAAAAGTGTTTAAAATGTTTCGATTTTTTCAAACTTCGACTTTTTTGGAATTTTTTTCTTTAAAAAAATTTGCATTTAAAAAAATTTGTTTGAAATATTTCGAATTCTTTTCAAATTCCGATGAAGTTTTGACTAATTTCTAAAAAAGTTTTTTACCAAAAATCAGCATTTTTTAAAAATTTGTTTGAAATATTTAGAATTTTTAAAAATAGTATTTATGAATTTGTTTTAAATCTGACAATTTTCATGTTAAATTTGTGTGATTTTAAGGTCACTTAATACCGTAAAATTGGGGTTCCCCAAAATCCCGTTAGCCTGATTTACATGAACTCCCAATTATACCTCACCGTTTAGAACTGGAAGAAAGGCAACGGTGGGCACAACAGCGATACCTGCCAATTCCCCTGCGTCATTTGAGAATAAATCACTTGAAATATTACATTTTTAAGTGTAAAAAGTATATAGAGGAAGCACGGGGGTCGTAATATCAGTTTCAATTAGTCGGCAGCAATTTCGGTTGAAAATTGCCACGGTGTTAATACTGTTAATCCCTATTAGGGTAAGGTGGACTATAGAAAACCTAATGGAAAAAAATTACATTTAGTTTAAATTATCTCTGCTGAAACTCATACCTGCCATCTGGCCATACCCCCTTTAATTCCACAAATGTTATGTATTAGAGTGAAAAATTCGAACCAAAAGCTCGAAGGTGGTAAATTCCAAGCGCTTCGCGCTTGGAATCTACCACCCCCGTCATGCCCCGGGTGAATTCCAAGCGCTTCGCGCTTGGAAATCTACCCCCCGTCCTTCCCTCGCCTTCTTTCCCAGGGGGGGTCCGCCCTAAGTAAGAGGTGCCGTATTTCCTGCACTGTCCTACACGCTCTTAATCCCGACTGTGGTAAGTTGGACTATAGAAAGACAATTGAAAAAAATTACATTAGTTTAAATTAGCTTTGCCGACTAATTGGAACTTACTGTACACCCATACCTGCCATCTGGCGACACCCCCTTTCCAGAAATATTATGTTTTAGTTAAAAAAATAGATAAAGCTCGGATGTGGTAAATTCCAAGCGTGAAACCCCCCGTCCTTCCCTTCCCCTCCGTCTCAGGGGGGGTGTGCCCTAACTACGAGGTGCGGTATTTCCCATACTGTTTATCATAGCAAAGCATTGTCACTATTCTTCGCCACTTCTGTGGTTAAGAAAGCCCTTGTGATTTTATGAATACTAATCCCAAACCTTACACCCATACCTGCCATCTGGCCATACCCCCTTATAATTCCAGAAATATTACGTTTTAGTGAAAAAAATAGATAAAGCTCGGATGTGGTAAATTCCAAGCGCTTCACGCTTGGAATTTGCCACCCCCGTCCTTCCCTTCCCCTCCGTCTCAGGGGGGGGGTGTGCCCTAACTACGAGGTGCGGAATTTCCCATAAGTCGTTAGCAATTCCAACCTTACCGAGTACGAGAATAAATCAAGTATTCTATTTATGCAACATGAGCTAGGACAACAATTTTTTTCAGTCCTAGATTTATGCCTGCTGAAATCAAAGCTGTTTTGATTTACATATTAATTACTCACTTGCTATTCAACTTCATCAACTAATGCTTACGCTTAATTAATCACTCCGCTCAAAGCCCAATTATATACTATATTATTTTATATAGACTTCATGGAGGATGGATGCTGTTGGAGGGAACGTGGTGACGGTTTCGGGTGTAAATGGAGTCGAAGTTACGAGAAAAGAAGTTGTTTAGTTCCACCTTTTATGTACGGATTGTGCGAATGGGGAATGCCTACGTGGTAGCTTATTACTATGTTTAATCTATACTACAATGTACAATAGGTATAATTATCACCACCTCTCCGCATATTAAATGACTTGATCTTCACAATGGGCTAAATCACGCCCAAAAATATCCGACAGAGCAACCCTTAAAAAGCCCCCAATTTAATAAATTTAAAATAAGGGATTTGCAGCCCCACAATCCATATACCTAATCTAACATACCCAATGCAACGTCACCAACCAATCTCGCTTAAAACTACAGCCAACCTTGTGGACTGAATTCAATCAAAGTTGCATAACGACACCCGAATTATATTGACTTGGTCATAAAAATAGTGTTTCCATGGTAATTTAGAAATGAAATAAGTCGAATAGTGTATCCCATTGCACTACACCCGTATTTGTGTTTTTGCTGAGATAAGAAAAAGGTCATCGTGTAGTTAGCCTACTCTGATATCTATTTGACTTTAAATTTTTGACTTGATTTAGTGGTTGATGTGCACCAGTTTCTAACTAGCCACACATTTAGTCGCGGGAATTTCTTATAATACAAGTAGATTAAGTTGTATTTAGTGACTCAAATAATTTATACCCAATTCGATATTTTTGTAGAAGCATATCCTCACTATGGACTTCAGCGTGTTAGACCATTCCAAATAGGTAACTATGGTCCACCCAAACCACCCCCATCTCCTCCAACGGCTGCTCTAATAGCTGAATATCGGGAATCTTGCNCCCCCATCTCCTCCAACGGCTGCTCTAATAGCTGAATATCGGGAATCTTGCGAGAGCATTGCAGATCGAAAAAAATGTGCCAATCTCTCCAAGTTTGGATTTTGCTGTTGGTGCCAGGAAGCGTGTGTTCACTTGTATGACCAAATAGGCAAGTTGACTTTCTCTGATTCTGTAAATATCAAATTGTTACTCCTTTTAAAATTGTTAATTTGTGGTTCATTTTGCGTGCTAACCAAAAACCGCAAGCAATAAGCGTAATTAATATGCCGCGTTTATTAGTGAGGACCCAAAACCGAGACGTATAATGTAATCAGCAGGTTGATGTGTTCAAACCTCTTTGTATATTATCCCGATAAGGCTTGCGGTCGAGTAAGGGGCTATTGCATATTATCGTAATAAGGAAATGGTCAAGCTGTACCATGATGACGAAGGGGAAAGGAGAGCCTGCTATGTATTTGTGTTTACAGGAGGAAGCTCGGCTCTTCTTCTGGCATAACAAGTCAACAAAGCGGAAAATTGTAGCTCCTTGTCCCATTTTATAGACTCAATTTTACAAAGCAAAACTCGCAACAATCTAATCAAACAAGGCCTTAACAGGACTAGTGACCCTTGGGCCTTGATCAACCCAGCCAGACAGGTCTAATCTGACATCCCCTGTCAATCTCGTATAACCTCCAAACCACTCCAGTAGAAAATATGCAATCAACCATATAAAACGTGTGACTCTGTAGAACACATTTATCCTAACCTAACAGGCAGAACAACATCAATCAACTAACCCTATAGGCAACACCCAGCCAGTCCCGCAGAACCCCCCAATCAACAGAGCAGAGCACAACAAACAAGTCAAGGTTGCACCCAAATTGCACATGCTAAGTGTTAAGTGATCTAAAAAATTTAGGGAAGTAGAACCTACATATCCCTGGTTTTCACACATTTTCTATTTCCACAAATGTCGGAGGTAAACTTTGGTCGGCTTTGCTTTGCAGCGAATTTTTGATTAGTTGAGGTTGAAAACCGCTGTGTAATTTGCAGTAATGGACGCTTGTCCAGTGGCCTGTAATCCATTCAGTGATGCACCACACCTGGATTTTCATGACCGTTTCGTCGGCTTGTGGCAGTTGCCTCGCAGAACCCCCCAATCAACAGAGCAGAGCACAACAAACAAGTCAAGGTTGCACCCAAATTGCACATGCTAAGTGTTAAGTGATCTAAAAAAATTTAGGGAAGTTGAACCCACATATCCCTGGTTTTCACACATTTTCTAATTCCACAAATGTCGGAGGTAAACTCGTCTTTGCTCTGCAGCGAATTTTTGATTAGTTGAGTTTGAAAACCGTTGTGTAATTTGCAGTAATGGACGCTTGTCCAGTGGCCTGTAATCCATTCAGTGATGCACCACACCTGGATTTTCATGACCGTTTCGTCGGCTTGTGGCAGTTGCCGGGTAACTTTGACGACCCTCCCGCACCTTCCATGAACATTGATCCAAACGATGAAAAGTCTATATTTGACAAACTTCTTGGTCGCAAAAATAGCCTGCCAAACTTAAAAAGTAAGTAAAAGAGTTTATTAGTTTCAGTTAATAATTTCAATTATTGCTACCAACTAAGTAAGAATCTAAGTATTGTCGGATGCGCTTGAGTGAGTACAATCACAATCCATCAACGTAATTTACACGATCAAAATCCTCTTCATGAGTACCTATTACATCCATGCGCCTCCCTGATATGTCCTAATACTGCCCGGTCTGCAAAATGCAAACACAAGGTCCGAGAGGTATGAAACCACCAGTGGGACAAGGGAGACGCACATATCGATCGTCTCGATGTGCTAGGTTTTCCTTGAGCTACGTCCTCAACCTTAACTCTTTCCGCAAATTTAAACTTAAACCTCACCAGTTGAAGAATTTCTTATTGTTTCATTTGTAAAGACTGCACGATTTTGCCGTGTTGATGTAGTTGGATTTTGTCCGTCTCCGTTTGCGCTACGATGAACGTCGTATTCAAACATTAAAAATTTTCCTCAAGTCTGCCAAAAACGGACAAGAGGTCCGGTTTTTCAGCCACAGTCCCGGGGCATGATCAAAATGTGAAGGGCTAATATTAGGCTGGCCACGATCAAATGTAGAAATGGCAATTAAGGCTGCGTATGATGATACTAATCGGCCGACCGATTTTAAATCGGTTTTAATCACAACTTTGCGTCACGGGTGGACTGAAATATCTAACTTCTGAAAACTTCTAAACATTGGAAGAGTTTTTTGCCCGTGTATCAAACTTGGCAAAACTTCCATGTAATAATCAGCATAAAATATCACATTTCAAAAAAAACATGCCCAATATTAATATTATGGTATTACAATACAGTACAATTCATATTAATCATTACTTGGTACCCCAAGCACGATTTAAACATGCTAAATTAACGTGTTAATAGGACGTGGCACGCCAAGAAGAGTAGCTAATCATCATGTTCCACCGCATCCTCAAGGGTACCCGGGATGGGGTTCGGGCTTAATTTCGATTAAGCCCCTCCCCATCAGTCGTCCTTACGTCAACAGGCCACCTCATCCCATACGACCCCAATATCCCGTTCCCTGGAACAATAATAATAATAATCAGTTGAGAAGTCGGCCCTTCCAACCTGGTAAGTAATTCTTGAGTATTGAGCATTACAACAATCACGGAACATTGACGCAGATTGCACTTGACCGTGTCCGTTACAACGAATAAAGATGTTTTAAATATCATTTGTCATCCAGCCGACATTACTTATTACAAACTATTTGAATAATAAAAAATCTAAAAAAATTTTTATTATAAGCTGCCGACGTTTGGCTTATAGCTAAAATTGCTAAGTTAAATACATCTGAATAGCATACAATAAAATAAGACGTATTGTCGAGAATCGGGGAAACTCAATTGTAAAATGTTTGCTTGTTGTAGGTAATTATTGATTTATTTATCGCACAGACTCAAACATTTAGATGAATTATGAGGTTAAATTAAGATGTCGTCATTTCGGAGTCTTTATCAAGGCCATCGTTCTCTGCTCCAGGGAAAGGGGTCCACCTTGGCCCGAACTTGCCAGCTGGAATGCCGTCAGTCCCTTTCCACTCTTGGCTCCCTCGAACGCGCCCGCTTTCACTAAGGCCTCAATCGTGTCATGCTTTTCCCCCGTGGTCATCACTTCACTGAGCACAGCCTTATGCAACGGACTTTCTCCCTTGTCGTTTGCCCTGTTGATGTCGCATCCGTGCTTCACCAGAAATCCAATCACTTCAACATTTCCCATTACCGCTGCCTCGTGGAGCGGAGTATCCTTGGCCGCATTTCTCAAACTGCAATCCGCTCCGCAACTCACCAGACCAGTCACACACTCCAAACTTCTTCCGCTCCGCACGGCGAGATGAATGACGGAGTTGCCATTTCCATCCGTCTTGTTTATCTTCGCCCCATTTGCCACCTGCCTCCATGCTTCACCAGAAACCCAATCACTTCAACATTTCCCACTGCTGCTGCCTCATGGAGCGGAGTCTCCTTCGTCGCATTTCTCAAACTGCAATTCGCTCCGCAACTCACCAGACCTGAAACACACTCCAAACTTCTTCCGCTCCGCACGGCGAGGTGAATAACGGAAGTTCCATTTCCATCCGTTTTGTTTATCTTCACTCCATTTGCCACCATCAGCTTCACCGTGGACTCCAAAACGTCAAAATTTTTGACGGCTTTCAAAAGCGGAGATGCTCCATCATCGGATGTTTTAGCTATGAAACACGACACTTTTCCCAGCTGTACTAAGTGGTTTCACAAGCTCGTGGAATTCTGCCGGACTGAAGGTAGCCGCAGCGTGGTGGAGCATGGTCCATCCGTTGGAGTCCTTATTACTCACTCGCACTCCTGCCCGGAGGAGCAGCTTAACAATTCCCAACCTCCCTCGGGGCTCACTCTGCTTCACCGCCAGGGTCAGCAAGGATTCTTTACCTCCTCCCCGATGGACGTCCGCCCCCTTCTCAACCAAAAGGCTCACCATCTGGAGGGCGTTTGGGTGGCCCGACTGGAGCGCCAGGTGGAGTGGCGTCGCCGACTCGTAACTGAGCGAATCCCCGCGAACCCCCAACGTGATAAAGTATTGAGCGGCGACGAGGTTTCCGTAGCGCGCCGCCTTGTGCACAAGACTCTCCCCCTCGCCCACCGAATTCCCGTGGATATTGGCCCCCGCCTGTTGCAGCGTTTGGAGGACCGTGATGCTCCGATGACCCTCGATCGCCACGGAAATCAAGCTGTCCAGCAGATTGGTGTCTTTGGTGGTGGTGGAGGTCGAGGAGACCACTTTCAGGAGGAGGGATATAGTTTCCGGGTGGAGCTCTAAATCTCGAACGGCGTAGTGAAGAGGGAGCCAGTTGTAGGCGTCCATCCGGCTCAGCTCGTGGAGTCGATTGGTGTCCACGAGAAACTTCATGAGTCGGTGGTACTCCGGGGGAGACATGTCCAGGTGGAGCTTGTGGAGCACATTCCGCTGATGCTTGTCTTCCCTCCAAAGATCAGCTCCGCACTGGATCATGGCCAGGACGAGGTCCAGATGAACCCCTCCCTGAACTAGGAGTGGAACGGAGCCCTGCTCTTTGGCGTCTTGATTCAAGAGCTCTCGATTGATCCCCGCCAGCAACTGGATGATCTTGATTTTTTCTTGGATTTGGTCCTGGCTCAAATTCCGACTTCCCACAAGGGCGAACTGGACAATGAGCGGAATCTGCTTA
>JAANSN010004744.1:0-14141 GCA_036850665.1 Dicranocentrus wangi | reverse complement strand
TCCTCCTCCTCCTTGTGTAGGATCGGGTGGAGCCTGACAAACCAAAATATTCTTGACTGGCCAAATAATTATTTACTGGAAGGAAGAGGAGATTGGAGTTGGTTAGACCAACCGCAATAATAATCGTCCAGTTTTTGGTCAAGTCACAACCCCGCCCACCCCCCAACCCCCCCTTCATCCAACTGGAGAAATAATGGACGTCTCTCCCCCGCGTGATGTAATGTAGGTCAGGAGATTCTTGTCGGCTCCGGACGGATTGCTCTGGTTTTGGTTGCAGCTATTCCATTCCATTCCAGTCGGCATTTTTAAGGTAATAATAAAACTTGATTTTCTCGTATTATAAATATAAGAGAACTGTCCGAGTGTTTAAAAAAGCCTTTGTTAAAGACGAGTTGTTTTTTAGCGTAGTGTTTTTTCATTTCAGGTGGGATTTAATCAAACATTACGGGATTCTCTCTATGAAAAAGTTGAACGGATATATGTGATAATAACTACTTGCATATAAGTTTGTAAATTTTGTTGTTGTTGCTTTGTATTTAAGAAAACAATTGATTGTTTTAGTTTTAGAATTATATAGTTTAATAATTAAGTGGTTTAATTATCATCATAATTTAAGCTGGTTCCCATCGAAGATTTCTTACAAAAAATGTAAATTTGTAAATATAAATAATATTAGTTTCACTTGGGATTTAAAGTTATTCCTGCGGCCTTGAAGAATATTGCAAATTTATTGGCAACGCCAAAACCCCTAATGTATATAATATCCACTATATAATTTTAATTTAAAAATTTACCCGTCTAACGTTTCCTGTCACAAATTGCAATTATTATTTTGTGTAAATCTCTAAGTTTTTTTTGTTTATTTGCATTTTGTTGTTGCAATTTTTAGTTTAAACCTTATTGTTATTAGTTTTAGAATTATATAGGCTAACAATAGTTTTAGCTCAATTTTAATTTTAGTTTTTACTTTCCCGGAAGCCATCATTTTGCAAAATGTAAATATTTGAAAATATATAAATTACGCGTCTCTCTCTAGCATTATTTATGTCTGACTACTTCAAATGAATTTGTATATAAATTTTCATTTCTTTTAATATAATTAGTCTAAGTAGAGTACGTACGTACGAGTAAATTGGTTTTACTTTTAGATTAAAGGCAGAGTAAAAAAAAACTTGCAAATTTGTAATACATTTCCAAATGTATTTCAAATTTGAGGTTCAGATTTTTTGTACGCTTTTTAAAATACAAAATATTAGTGCACAAATGTTTAAAATCCGTTTTTGTTATCTAAATTTGAGTTAAATAGCTTAAGTTAAATGAATGGCTTACAACTTACGATTAGTTGGGATATAAAATATGTGTAAAAATCATAAAATTTGCTCCTTCAAAGAAATAAAACTTTAATGATCCATATCTTTCTAATTAGTTAACAGCTTAGAATTGTTGGCACATTTTGGTCACATATAATATAATGCTATATAATTATGTCTTGTTCTGGTTTTTCAAGTGAATTTCTATAGCTATTGGTTTAAAAATGTGAAAAAAGGTCTTTCTAGAAAATAAAAAAAAAACTTTTCTTCTTTTTCCCTCTTTCTAATCAACAAGGTGTAAAATTTGATCACGTGTATTTTTCACATATTTTTTTATTATATTCTTGCAAATGCCCACTAAAATATGAGCTTCTTGAGCATCATCATCATCAGTTGTAATTTTATTGGATAAATTGCTTTGTAAGTAAATCAATTTTTTATTTCTATTTTTAATCATTCATTGAAATAAGATCATCTTTTTGAATTTCTCATAACCAATAATAATAAGCTTCCTTCTTTCATGCATTTTATTATACGTGCATTTGCATTCATTTTCAGAAACGGAAACACAACTCATTTTTGATGAACATACAGTATGCATACCAGATCTGAATCTCTGGTAGCATAATACAATATATATTATATCATGTCGTATTGCATAAACTTTTCTTCTTGGCATCCCAGTTGAATACATGTATAGTACAGCAAACAGAACTGCCGGGGCAAACGGGAAAAAAGCAAAAAAGAAGAAGTAAGGATTTTTTTAGAGTGGAAAGGGTACGAGAAGGAGCTTTGCAATAGTAGTGTAAGCAAAGATGTATATTATGTACCAAGTTTTAATTTTAGTAGATGTTTTTTTTATGGATTTGCTGATGTAATATCTCAGGACAGGACACAGGACTAACGTAACAAAGCGACCAGATCCGTCCCAGTGAGAAATATTATTATAAGGATGAAGGAATAGTCAGGAAAATATTACAATCCATTGAGTCACTCCAATACAGTTTGAAGGGTGCTGCTGCTGCTGTATGCATGCATGTACACAATATATGAATGAAAATATACAGAATCCCCTCCGCGTATCTCTACTACAAATAGCCTTCTTTATACTTTTTTTTATTATTAAGGCATATCATACCTACTCTTACTTTCGTGCAAGAAGGTGGACTACAGAAAGATTAACTGTATGTATGTAGTATATATATATATACGAATCAACACGTTTTCACAAATATAATGTACAATAAAAGGATATAATATACAACACGAAATCATGCTGCTGATGAAATGATGAGCATTGGATGCAGGAAAAATACTTTTGAATGCTTCATATTGTTATTAAGTATTGTGCGTACAAGGAATAAAAGAAGATCACCATCACCACGAATATTCGCAATTCATCTCTCTTCCTCTCGCTCATTCTAAAAAGGTTTTTTTGTTCCTCAAAAATCCTCTTCCCAGCCTTAATTGAATCAACTACTGAATATTTTGTGCAATAAAAACAAAGTTGTCTTCCAAATATAGTCTTCCTATTTAATCATAATTTATCCAGGTGATTATTACAGACATCCTCAATAATAACATGTTTTGCAAGGTCAAAGTCAACATTACAGGGGCGCTGGAGCTGAGCGGAGCTACAAATTTACGACCACTCCACCTCACCTACGCCGAGCTAGTTGTGAGGCCTGACCGAGGAGTGTTTGAGTTTGAGGTTAAGTGTCGGAGGGAGGAGGTGGGGACGCCCACCCATGAGCTGATTTACTCCTGTCCAGTGGCCTACTCCGTTGATGATGTGACTCAAGAAGAACGAGCTGCGTTCCAAGTACTCTTTCAGAATGGAAAGGGGATTAGTTTCGTGGTCACTGGGGACTGGGCCAATCTTGGAACGGATTACTCCAAAGATGGAGTCCAGACGCTTCAAAATGCTTTACAGGTTATGATGGCCGGAGTAGTGGGGAATGTGGAGGAGGAAATTGCAAAAATGCAATGTTTTGGGTTAGTTTATAAAAACATTTAAAGTAGAAACTTATCATATTTGTGGAAATAAAGTAAAAAAATAAAATAAACGTGAGGATGTTGTTATTTTTGTTTTTAGCTGGTTTAGCGAGTCTGGCATCAATTTCCTTTATAAGCGACCAGGTGGGGAGGTGGTGGAGGAGTCCGAGTGGAAGCAACAACAACAACGACAATCAAGACCGGATCAGTTAGCTAACGTATGCTCTCCAGGTAAATATCATCCTTTAAAAAAATATTAAAATTTTCATGCAGCTCAGCAAATGACGTGCTAAAATTTAGTTTCCTTAAATTTTTAGGCAGTCTCTGGGAATCCCCTCTTAACCTTACTGTTCACGTTTTGACCACCGTCGACACTCTTTTGGCTACAAACAGGACTACTCCAGTATTAGCAAATGTTGGTGCTTCACTCCACCTCCAATTATCTCCAGGAGGGAGGTTTAGATTTTTTTCTCCGTATCCTCCTGTATCATCCACCTCTTCTGCTTCTCCAACTTTGGTGGAGTATGAGTCCCCACTAGCGATTGCAGAGTGGGAGGATGGACAAGTGTTTGAAATACTTTTTCAGGATTTGAAGGCAGTCAGATTACGGCTGGAGAATGCTGGAGATGTCCCTTGGCTCAAGTCAGCCCTGAAGCGACTAACCGACGGGATCTTCCACGTTGAGGGGGAGGTTAAGAGGATCCAGGAATTTGGGTAAGGTTCAAGGCTCAAATGCAAACTGTTTGTAATAAATAAAAATATAAAGTCTTGATAAAAATATTATATATTTTGCAGGTGGTTCAAGAAAAGTTACAAGTACTTTCAAGTGAGGAAATGAGAGTCTTTTATGGCGATTTACAAGCAAAAAATTCATCTTGCTTTTCTGCAAATTTTTACCACAGTTCAGTCAGCTGGGTTAATATTCAGAAGATAACTTTTAGGTAAAAATGTATATTGTTCGGATAAAACTAACTTTGCATTTGGAGTAAATTTGTGCTTACAACATTTTGTAACATTTGTGAGATAATTGTATTGGTACATTTGTGTTTTTTTTTGCATTTCGGGTTTTTCCATGGAGTGGACTATCAAGAATTGAAATTTTGTGTCACTTTAACACAATTCTAAAAATAACATACCACTAAAATACTTTATCAGTTGTTTTAAGTTAATCGTAACAGCTCGTATTTAAAATAGTTTTTTGTCTCGTCTCTCCCCCGACACCTGTCCTGTCCGACGACACTTGAGTCCAGGAATCTTCAGAAGACTACGACCAGTTTATTCCATTTTGTTGCGCAAAACCATGTTCCCATTGTGGAAGGCATTATTAACTCGTCGCGTCGTGATCAATCAGTGTTGACAAATATATACATATACCTATAAATGATAAAATGCTAAATCCTCATAATCCTTTTGACTTTTTCGTGGACACGGATAACGAGCGAGTGAGTGAGCTCTGCTCAAAGCTCAAAGAATGACTACTAATAATATGGACAGGAGAAGGTCGCATGCATCGGGCCAAGGCAGAAAAAACTAATGGCATCCTCATTTATTTTAGTAGGATAGTTTCATGCGCCGCATTTATTTTTAATATATTATGTTTCCTTTGAAAATCATTTTTAATCAAATTTTTTGGCATCTGATTATTCTACTGCTGGTTTAAAGCACAGTCGTCATTGCTCCAACTATCAAAACCACTGCAAGTGACGTTGCCGCAGAACTGGTCATCATCACCATCATCCTCATGGCCGAGTTACAGTCGTCCTTGGTGCAGTAGCACCCCCTCACCTTGTCGTCCTCGCTAAACCCATAAGCCGTTTGGTACACGAAGGCCGACCACACGTCCTCCCCATCACCCCACTTTCTCATTTTCTTATTCCCACACTGATCCTTGAGCTCCTTGTGGTAGACCACACAGCCGCGCCAAGTCCACGTACTCTTCCGCCCCCACAACGTGCCGGCGCCGTGAATTTTGGCACATCCGTACACGGCCGGGGGGCCGGTTTGGGATTGGAAAGGGTCTGGAAAATATTAATATTATTTATTTCAATGAATGTAAAATGATCATTTGTTTTCATATTTTTATTTTGGATTTTTACCTGCGTCCCGCAACACAAGTCTCCCGTCCGCGCTACTGCTCAACATTTTGACTCTGGATCCGCCAGTTTCGCACTGCACAAGGGATGAGGCGTTTGGCATGGTTCCGGACACGCAGGAGGGAATAAAGCCGGCTCCGGTTTGGTTCTGTCCGTCAATGTTAAGATATTGGCACTCATAACACCGTAGTCCTGTAAGTATTATAGAACACCAGTTGAAGTTTATTAAAATGTTGTTAATTAAGCCTTTTATATCAATTATTTAAGAGTATTTTTCATTAGTATTTACCCTCTGTTCCTTGAACAAAGGCTATTACAGCAAGTGCA
Source organism: Dicranocentrus wangi (assembly GCA_036850665.1). Lineage (NCBI taxonomy): Eukaryota > Metazoa > Arthropoda > Collembola > Entomobryomorpha > Entomobryidae > Dicranocentrus > Dicranocentrus wangi. Next base: position 8,416 of record JAANSN010004744.1, on the reverse strand, counting down.
GCAAGAACGACAGGATTGATCGTAGTCTTTGCCATTTTTATGGGAAATTTTGTGCTACTGCTCTAATCAATATTGATGGGTGAAGGTTTCTTGCAAAACTGATGGTCCTGTTCTAATCACAATGGGTTTATATATCACAAAATAAGTGAAGAAGAGTGGTGGAAGGTCGACCATGAAAAGAAAAAGAGATGAGTCATCATGCATGACTAAATATATTTTTTTTGTGGAATTTTCGCGAGGAATTAGTTCTCCATCCATCATCCATCCAAAGTAAAAGTAATTAAGCTACCTGATAAAATTTATGTTGTCAACCAAACTGAACTTTATATACAACTTGGCACATTCGTAATTTAATAAGTACCTAAAATGATTGAGAGCTGATCAAAATGGAATAGGGATTTTGTCGGATTTATTCTTAATCTGAGACTGGTGAACGTTTTCTCCCGACTCGAGTCAAACAATTCTGGTCTGACATTAAAGATTATATAAGCATGTCATTTTTAAGGATTAAGTTGAGGGACAAAAACAGTCATTCCCGAGTCAGTAACTTGTGCTGATAAGAGGTCATTGATTGGCAGATGGCTGCGGAATAATCTTGTCAGTAAAATGAAAAAAATAGTTATCAGAATCCACGACGAATGTCACATTTGAGAGATGAATATTGGATTTATTGCTCTACACAATTGACAGAGCAGTGACAGTGGAAACTATCAATGTAACAGCATTAGTAACAGTTTAGGATGTTCTTATCCCATCGAGATTTGGAGGACAAACACAAAAAACCAAACAAGATGAGCTCAGCATAAAATATTTGCCTGGGACATGCGCTTTTGATCATCATCATTTGATTTTATATTTGTGCTATACACATACTGATGGCATGCTTTCATTTCATCCATTCCAGGTAGTATAGTTACGTATAAATTATGAAATAATTAATGAAGTATATTTTGTCACTTGTTTTTAATACACGTCACACTCGCACGTAAATTCATAATATATTGGGTACAGGAGTGCATATTCTGTAATAGGAGTATAGCGTAGCAAAAATGTATAAAAGTGTATTATTATTCTGATATTATCGTATATATATATATAGCCCGAGTGATACTGAAATGTTGTATTGCACACATTGTCTTTTGTAAACAACATGAGTGTATGGATGGGGTGCGAGCGAGGACAAGTGGCTGAACTCTGAATCACACAAATCCGCATCTGCATGAACAACAACAACAACAAGTGCCAGTATTACAGTTGCAAAATATTAAAGCCAATTTCAACAAGATTTTGTGACGTGGGCTATAATGCATTGATGCAAAACTGCGGAAGCCTATATAACATTTGTTTGCGTTATTTACCACATAATATATAAAACTGTGCTGACGCAGTCACCGTTCCAATTTCATCGCTTAAATTCAAAGTAATGGGTTTGACAAAAATATAGCTTCCCAACAACAACGCCCACACCACAAGCTCCGCGCATGGGTTCACATGATTATTAAAATCCAGTTGATCATACTTTTACAAGACAAGTCACTACTACGCATAATATATCAAGTTATGAACGTGATTTTTGCTCTGTGACGGGCAGATTGGAGATGAAACTCCAGCATTCAAGCAACAGCTTCTATCAAACGAGAGTTACATCATTTTTTACACGACAAAAGGTTATTATTCACACAAAGCGTCATCATCATGAAGCTTCTTCAATTACTAATTGGCATTGTCCTGACCCTACATTTCCATCACACCAGAGGAGGCGAGGTTATAAGAAGGACTACTTTCACCTGACTTAATTTGAGAGAGAAAATAAACTTTAATTTTTTAAAATAATTTTTTGCTAATGTTTTTGTTGCAACTCTTTTTTCATAGATTGCCCAATCAACGACCCAACTAACTGAAACACCACCGGACTTTTGTGCTACTACTGTATTTTGTCGCGGAACTTGCGTGTCGTCAGACATGGAATGTCCATTGAGGGCTCCAATTTCCTGCGGACCTGGCACTTGCGTTGCTCCTGGGTTTCAAACTCGAACGTGCTGCTTGCCTATTCCACCATATACCAATTAATTATGCTGGGAATCAAAATAACCATTTTTTTACATTTTGTATAGTAAAATACAGGTTAATTTCTGTACGACCTGAATATAAAAGGCCATTGCGTGTAAATTGTAAAATTTTACTTTACTTTTCCCGATGTTATACCAATACTGCTTGCAAAATAATCCATGTGGTGAGCCCGATGATACGACATTGTCAGAGTATTATATACCTAGTTAAAAGGAATTTGAATTTTTTATCTATAATAATATTGAATACGCTTTAATAGTATGTTATAATTGTAGATAGCAGAAAATCATTGTCTTTTTAATTGCGACTCAAAATAATGCTCTAAAATAATTATGATAGCTCACATGTCAACCGGGACTGGGCGACGAGGAAGCCATCAGATAACAATATAGAAACAGGTCCACCAAGCTGAAATAACTTAGCTTGCTGCACAATCTAAATGACATCAGGACACCACTTACAAACCCTGCAAAATACCCCCAACAAACTTGTATAGAACACCATCCGTCTAACATTTAAAACACCCCCAATAAAAAACTCTGTAGAACACGATAATAAATTCTTATTGGTTAGTAGTGTCACAATGGTATTATTATTAAATTGGCATGAGGAAGAAAGAAAAAGAGAAAGAAAAAATGTAAAATCATCCAGTCATAATTTATTTCAGTGCTCTCACCGCTTTCTTCCTTGAATTCCAGATGAATAACAACTAAATATTTAAAAAAAACTCCAGTCTTTAGATATTTGGTATTCAGAAAAAAGTCTTCAGATATTTGGCTTCCCGTGCGGATGGAGCTCGAGCGAATAAATACCAGGCAGACGGACTGAACGAGAAAACCATCATGTCGAAGCTAGAGATAATATGAGCATGTTTTGAGTGAAGAGAAATGTAGACAACATGAATTACTTACTGACATGTGCACACGTGCAATTTAAAAACACGTGCATAACCAAAAAGGGGGATATATGAGGCTAGAGGCACATCAAAGTTGAATTTGGCTTGAAGACGGGCTACGGGCCAAAGCGAAGGAATACTTGCTAAACGTTTTAACATTATTCCACGGTTGGTTCTTTCCCAAATCCGAGGAAAAATTGCGACGTCGTCACTCAAAGTCAGGCAGACATTTTTACAAGGTCTTCGTGTGCACTTGCACAGGATACTTGTGTGGTTTTGTGGAAAAGGTTGCCATTTGATAAATATGATCCTCTTACAAATGCGTTCATAATAATGCTCACTTCGGAGTGTTTACTTCCCCCATTCCTGAATTACCTGAGGTTGGCAAACCGGTGTGGGGTGATTCCCTTCAAGTGGAATCCCTCTGAAAAGAAATTTTGCGTAATTACGTCGGAAAAAATAATTGGGGTTCACAATGTCAGTCTCGCTTTTTCGCTTTGCTCTTGCTCCTCATCATCATTTGCCAATTTGCCGTGGAATTTTCCCCGGGAGACAAATTTGCCATGGCCTTCAACACCACGATCATCCTCTGTTTTGCCATGTTGATCTGCTCTGCGGTGGCCTACAGCAGAAAAAGAGGGGAAGTTGCAAATTTTCTGGGTCAAATGATATCCCTGAGTGAGAAGAACAGTGGTAAGTACGTATTTTGGTTACCATACCAACCATATTTTACTTTCTTGTCATTTATTTTCTGTTTCATACTTCTTTTAACCATTGCGGAAGGGAAATGGAAAGCTGCATCTGTAAATGCAAGAGAATTCATGGAGCAGCTTGGAATCTCTATCCTAAAGCAAATCATCCCCGGTGTGGATACCATAACCCCACCCACCACCACCACCAGTCATGGTCGCCATGGTGGTGGCGGTGGGTTCAGCCGCTCAGAAAACCTGGACAGGAGGGAAGTAGCCACTATGCTCCTCGTCAAGTATGGCTTGTACTGGGCGCAATACTTGGCACTCCTCTATCCCGTCGTGATCCTCTTGGCGCTTCCCTGCTATTCGCTCAATCCCATGAAAAGATGGCTAACAACATGCAGCTCCGCCGCCGGAACAACGCCTAATGGGACCCACATTCTTCATGCTTTTGCGTACATTTCGATGACACATTTGGTCATGGTTGCAGCCTCGGCCGGGATCTTCGTGCTGTCCACCCTGATAATTGTTCCGATGACAATTCGAGCTGTTCTGAAATCGGTTAGGGAAGACGACGGCTTCAGAGGCGGCGGGGCTGCTGCTGTTGGCCCGGCTAGGTGCACCACAATAATGAGGAGGATCCGACAGTTGGATCTCGTCTGCAATACGTTCAACGAAATACACCGGGTGGCCGTGACAGGAGTGCTGGTTGCCTGCTTCTTGATGGTCGAAATTGTGGTGTTGTACTCCGCAACGCAAATGCCAGCATCCAACACCCTGCTCCTCCTCTTCATGACGGCGCTGGCATTCATCATCATTGCGGTCTACATTTGCCTTCAGCAGACCATGGCGGACGTGTGGACAGAGTCGGACAGGACCTTGAAATCACTGAGGAGGGCGAAGGGGCATCATCGAAAAGCAACTCGCGACTTTGACAAATGGCGCAACTCCTGCAGGCCTCTCAAAATAAGTTTTGGAGCTAGTAATTTCATTGAGCGGGATACGCCACTAATCACACAAGGATTTGCTTTCACGCAAACTGCTAATTTGCTCCTTCTTCGCTAATCGTTTGTGATTGTGGTATATATTAATTAGCTGGCAAAATTCTAAATAATAATTTCATGGTCGCATATGATATGCCTAATTAATGGATGAACTCTGTAGTCGTCATTATTTGTGTAAATAATAATTAGCCTCAAAAATATAATATCCTTGGAATTGACATGTTAGTAATAATATTTAGTCGACAACAGTTATAACCGCTTAATAAAATTTAAAAAACTATACTACTTGTTAAGCCTCATAATGATTTTGGGCAGATGAGTTATGAGTCAAAACTACTGTCGACTGTAAATGNACATGTTAGTAATAATATTTAGTCGACAACAGTTATAACCGCTTAATAAAATTTAAAAAACTATACTACTTGTTAAGCCTCATAATGATTTTGGGCAGATGAGTTATGAGTCAAAACTACTGTCGACTGTAAATGGATGATTCGAATGTTGAGTCTCAACTGTTGACTGCGTATATTTTTTATTGTATTTTTTGAGGCTTCTCCAGTTCGAGATTTCCGAGAAACAACGAATTTCTAGGAAAGTCATCATTCATCATATAACCGACGTATATGGCGAATACTGAATACACATTAAAATTGTTATGAACGCAATCAGAATTTTAGGTAAATATTTTTTTCCAAATTATTCAGTTTCCCACGATCATAAAGCGGATCCAGGCAGGGCCAGTAGGACACATAAAAAATTGAATTGGGTGCAGGCTGACTTTCAGTGGAAAATCCTGGCATACGTGAAATATGCTGTAAATTATTTACTAACGTGAAGCGGTAAATAAGATAGGATTTTTTAAACACAGCCTTCAAACTAAAAAGTCTCCGGTTCATTTCATCAACATATTAAGCTCACCCTCTTCCTTTGTAATTATTAATGCCTATCAGCCTCGAAACACATTTTTACAGAGAAAGGGTACATAATACTAATGTATGATTACTTATTTCCACAAGTGAAATTCCATCATTGCATTAAAATGTAATTTTGGATAAAATTTCTCCACCAACATTGCATATTGCCCAGTTCGGGAGTGCCCACAAGAGCGAGCTGAATACCAAATTAGAAGAAAGAACTATATTTTCGGGTAAGGAGGCAAGGTATTTTTTCATATTCACAAAACCACGATGAGTTAAATAAATTGCAAAAATGAATTTTGCAACTCCTGCCAATCCAACATTCCCTTCTCTCAACGGTAATATAATTTTAAGCCGGGCACCAACTACTAAATAAATTACGTCCAGTTCATGCCCAACAACGCCAACAAGGCGATCGTCATATATCACCGCGAAATAATACGACCCGGTTTTAGACAAAGCTATTTAAGCTAAAGGAAAAACTCCACAAGCATTTGAAATTAAATGTAAATTATTTAACAGTTTCTAATGACCAGAAGGCGGCGGATCGGGATCCAGAAGGATATTAAAATTGAATTGCGTTGGATGGAGCATAGTTTTATATGGATGGAGGAATATTGCGTTGTAAGTATTTTATACGTATATTTTCACTGAAAATTAAACCGGGCCGAGTCACATATTATATATATCCAGAGTTACTTGTTCTTTTGAAACAGTCAAGCTCCACTTATTCTTGTTCTCCCAGATACGTATAAAGTTTTTTCAGCTTCATCATGCTCACTTCGGAGTGCCTCCTACCGTCATTCCTAAATTACCTCAAGTTAGCAAATCGACTTGGGGTGTTCCCCTTCAACTGGGATCCTCGCGAAAAGAGGATTTGCGTACTTGTTGGTCCGGGCCAAAAAACTTGGTATCACAATGCCAGTCTCACCTGGTACCTCATTTTCCTGACCATAATGGTGGCTCAGTTTGCTGTGGAGTTTTCGTCGGAAGACGACAAGTTTGCGATTGCCTTCAACACCCTCATCGTCATATTTTTTGTGACGTTTATAATCCTTGGGATTGTCTACCGCCTAAAAAGTGAGGACGTTGCTGGTTTCCTGTCTCAAGTGATATTCCTGAGTGAGCGAATCAGTGGTAAGCACTATTATTAATATTACGTAGCAAATAGCAAATGGAACGACAATTTGATAATCATTTTTTGAGTATTAATTATATCTCTTCTTTGATCATGATAGAAGGAAAATGGAAAATGGCCTCATTCAATGCAAAATACTTGATGGAACAGCTCGGATGTTCGTTTGTAAAGCATGATGGCACTGCTGTGGAGGGCCCCAACGTAATCACTCGTCGCAACGCATGGTTCAACCCGCCCGAAAACCTGGACAGGAAGGAAATATGCATCATTTTGCTGATAAAATATGGGCTCCTCGTGCCACGATTTTTCATTTCGGCATATCCCGTCATTGTTCTCTCCATGTTTCCATGCTATTCAATCAATCCGATGAAACGGTGGCTTCAAATCTGCTCATCCCCCGGATTTATATCTAACCCCCCTGGTGGGTGGTTCCCTAGTCAAGGCGTCCTCCATGCCTTGGCGTTCTTCATTCTGTTCCACTTGGCTTTGTTCATATACCCGGTCGCGCTCATTGTGCTGCCGACCCTGATAATTGTTCCAACGACAATTCGAGCTGTGCTGAAATCAATGAGAAATGGGTTTGGGCGTAGAACTGCTCGTCGTCGTCGCTTTGAATCATCATCGACTCGTTGCTACACTTCAACAATAAGGACACTCCGAGAGCTGGACCTTGTTGTCAATACATTCAACGACCTACACCGGGTGGCAGTGACTGGCGTCGTGGTTGTCAGCTTTCTGGCGATAGAAATCGTGGCACTATATTCCGCAACTCAAATGCCCACCTCCAACATCCTCCTCCTGCTCTTCATGACAGTGTTGGCGGCCGTGAGTGTTGCCGTCCTCATTTGCCTTCAGCAGACCATGGCGGACGTGTGGACAGAGTCGGGCCGTACCTTGAAATGGCTGAGAAGACAGCAAGGACAACAGGGAGGAAGTCGTCGCAGTCGTCAATTTGACAAGTTCTGCAAATCCTGCCGGCCTCTCAAAATCATGTTTGGAGGGACCAACTTCATTGAGCGGGACACGCCAATGATCACACAAGGATTTGCTTTCACGCAAACTGCAAATTTGTTGCTTCTCCGCTAAATTAGTTGCCATGAGTATTTGTGGCTTGTAATTTCAAATTAAGTTAATTTATAAAACAAACTTAATCGATAAAGGGTAGCTGAACTGATAACTACTTACTTCTAGTGAATATATTCTAAATATTCGTAAATATAAAGTCATTTCATGTAGCAGACGCGTCAAAGTGTGTTTTGAAGAATTGCAATAATAGTATAATAATGTTTGGGGCGAGTAACTTCATCGAGCGGGACACGCCCATCATCACTCAAGGATTTGCTTTGACACAAACTGCTAATTTGTTGCTTCTCCGATAGATATTAGAAATACATATATCGACATGGATTTGAATGCATGGAATGTAATGCTTAATATTCATAGCTAGTGCTAATCAATTTATCCGAATAAGTATTATATATATTAATATTATGCATAATATTACATATAAGTATGGTATGCTTCATACAGTTTGGCTAAATGAGTAGATTTGCGCAACCATTAGACTTTCATTATTACGTAGCTGAATGTAATGAAGCGTAGTTATGCTTTTAGTTTGTTTGTCTGTCTGTCCGTCTGTCTGTCCGTCTGTCCGTCTGTTCACGCCATAACTTTGATGTCCTTTGATCAATTTTCACCAA
>JAANSN010004743.1:0-14151 GCA_036850665.1 Dicranocentrus wangi | reverse complement strand
GAGACGTTGTGCGAGACAGTCTCTATGAACTGTCTCGCTGCCTATTAAGAATAATATGAATAATATGATTGGGAACAGGATGAATGCTAGCATAAAAGTATGAAGCTATCATGCATCCTGTATTACTTGAATTCTAGACTTTGTAGATACCATTACCTTTTCTCTTCTAAATAAAATAAAACTTAGGCAAAGAACCTCACGTTACCTTTCGAGTTCACCTCTCATCTTATTTTAGTAAAATACACAACATGTTTTTGGCGACGAAGGTCTACTGATCACTGAAAATCTTCGAAGTTTGGGAACCAGTGAACGTGAAAACTGAACTCTTTGACCAACAAAAAAAACTGACTTGTTGAGTTAGAAAGTGAAAATAACCGACAAGATTGCTGTTGGCTGATGTCTGACATAGAAAATAAACCAAAAATCGTCACCATGATGGGTATGACAGGAGCACTGAGCCCTTACAACCCAGGTTCTGAGGATATTGATATGTGGATTTTGACGTACAATTCACACTTAATTGCGAATCAGATTGATAAGGAAGACGATGAAGATCGTTGCAGAGGAATCCTCCTACAGTCATTAGGAATTCCCACTGTGACACTCCTCCACAATCTGTTAGCACCGAAAGACCTTCAAACTGTGAAACTGGAGACACTTGTGAAGACTCTCAAGATCCACTACAAACCAGCACCACAAGCACTGGCAGAAAGGTTCAAGTTTATGGGACGAAAACAGAGAGCAGGAGAATCCGTACAACAATTTATGGCAGAACTGCGGACCCTAGCTACTCATTGCGGATTTGATGACCTGGAAGATAGACTGCGGGATCAATTTGTATTTGGACTCGCAAGTGAAAGTGCGCAACGAACGCTTTTCACAAAAGATGACAAAATTAAACTGAAAGATTGTTTGTCAATCGCCATGGCCCAAGAGTCAGCTGAAGCAAGTACGGCACTCGTGAGAGGTCAGGCAACGACTCTTCCAGACCAAGTAAATAAGACATCAGGCGGTAAACGGTATGATGGACATGCATCCAGTTTCAAAAAGAATTCAAATAGTCAACAACAGCAAGGGAAGGGAAGGAATGGTAATAATCAGCAGAACACCAGTAATCAAGAGTGCACGCGTTGTGGATATTTCAATCACACTGCTAATAATTGTCCAAATAGAGACAAGAAGTGTTCAAAATGTGACAAAATTGGCCACTTTGCGAAGAAGTGTAGAACGTCAAATGACAAGAAATCCAATAACGTTGTGACACTTGACTCAGTCAGAGATTTGAACGCTGTCAGCTCAACTGAAAAGAAAACGATTCAACTTCAAGTTAAAATTGGTGGAGTGGATCATTTGATGGAGCTCGACACTGGCTGTGAGACCAGTATTTTGTCAGAAGACTTTTGGAAGACTATGGGTTCTCCAAAATTGATGAAATCAAGTTATGTTTTTAAAACGTATACTGGTGATACTTTTCGACCACTGGGGGACCTTGATACCACTATTGAACACAACGGCCAGAGTATGACTCGCCGTATTCCAGTATCGAAAGGCACGTCACTTTTTGGCAGAGATTTACTGAAAGCCATAAAAGTAGACTGGAAGAAAGTAGAAAAGCAACTGAACTTTGTGAATGAAACTGTGAATCCGAATTTGACTTTAAATTCATTGATGAGTGAGTTTAAAGATATTTTTGAAGAACCTTCAGCAAATGATAGAATCCGTAATTTTCGTGCTCGCATCCATTTGAAGGACGACGCACAACCGAAATATTTCAAAGCTCGACCACTGCCCTATGCGGTTCAGAAGAAAGTCGATGAAGAACTTGAAAGAATGGAACAGACTGGGGTCATAGAAAAGATTGACCATTCAGAATGGGCGTCACCAATAGTAGTGGTACCTAAAGCAAATGGACGTGTGAGGATCACTGGAGACTTTAAGAACACAGTGAATTCGCAACTCTGTGTCACCCAGTATCCTTTGGCTCTACCTGAAGATATATTTTCCAGTTTGAGTGGTGGTAAAGTATTTTCAAAACTCGACGGATCAAATGCTTACCATCAGCTAGAAGTAGATGAGTCCTGCAAGCAATTTCTAGTAATCAGCACTCATCGAGGTTTATACAGATATAATGTTTTGCCTCAAGGTATTGCCTCATCCCCAGCCATCTTTCAGGAAGTAATGGACAGAATGCTGAAAGGAATAGAAAAAACAGGCTCGTACATTGACGATTCTATTACAACAGGAGCATCTACACAAGAGCACCTCATGAGATTGAAAACAATTTTCGGAAGGATGAGGGAGTTCAACTTTAAATTATCGAAAGAAAAATGTGAACTTGTGAAAAGTGAAGTAGAGTTCCTTGGACATCGTATCAGTGCACACGGAATTGAAACGACTGAAAACAAAGTGAAGGCTGTATTGAACATGCCTATTCCAAAAGACAAGACTGATGTGAAATCATTTTTAGGACTCGTGAATTTCTATGGGAAGTTCATGAAGAACTTGGCTGATTGTTGTGAACCTCTTTATAAGCTCACTAGGCAAGAAACAGAGTGGAAATGGACAAAGGCATGCCAAAAGGCGTTTGATGAAGTGAAAATGAAACTTTCCACCAGCCCAGTGTTAGCCCATTTTGATCCCGAACTTCCAGTTGGAATTAGTTGTGACGCCTCTGCGAAAGGACTTGGTGTGGTTTTGTATCACAAATATGGTGATGGAACAGAAAGGCCTATAGCCTTTGCGTCGAAAATCCTCTCAACAACGGAGCAACGCTACTCCCAGATTGAGAAAGAAGGACTTTCGATCGTATTTGGTATGAAAAAATATTTCAAATATTTGTGTGGACGAAAATTTACCTTGATCACAGACCACAAACCATTATTGGCCATATTCGGACCAAAGTCACAACTTCCTGTGTACGTAGCGACCCGTTTGCACCACTGGAGCCTTTACATGAGCCAATTCCAATACGAAGTGCAATATCGGAAGTCACAGGACCACGGAAATGCAGATGCCCTCTCCCGAATGGCATCCCAAGAGAACAACAACCAAGTGACTGCTGACATTGACTCAGTAGTGAATGAAGTGACAAGTGAACAACTTGAAATCCTGCCTGTTACCGCTGGAGCAATAGGAAATGCTACAGCTCGAGATAAAACACTTTCTCGTGTTTACAATTACATGATGACTGGATGGCCATTGACGCTGTCTCAGGAAGAAAAACATTTACAAGAATTTTTTACAAGACGTGAAGAATTAACCATAGTGAAGAATGTTATAATGTGGGGAATCCGCGTTATAATACCTGAAAAGTTGAAGAATAAAATTCTTCAGCAACTACATGAATGCCATTCCGGCACTGTAAGAATGAAAAGTTTGGCTCGCTCACACGTGTGGTGGCCAAATATCGACTCCGACATTGAAAATGTTGCTCGTGACTGCACATTATGCCAAGAAAATAAACCGAATCCAAGTAGCGCACCCCTTCACCCTTGGCAGTACCCCGAACGGCCCTGGCAGAGAGTACACATGGATCTAGCTGGTCCAGTGGATGGACACATGTGGCTTATCATGATGGATGCCAGAACGAAATGGCCTGAAGTATTTTGCATGAAGAATAATACTACAACAGATGCTGTAATAGTGAAACTTGCGGAAGTCATGTCCAGATGGGGCATTATGGAACAATTAGTGACGGATAACGGACGTCAGTTTATTTCTGACGACTTTGAAAAGTTTTGTTTGATAAATGGAATCAAACATATCCGATCATCCGCGTACCATGCAAGAACAAATGGGGAAGCTGAGCGGTTTGTGAAGACCTTTAAAGACGCAATGAGGACACAGGACGTGTCCACTGACATGAAAGTTCTTCGTTTTTTGTTTTGTTACAGGGTGACACCCCATGCAACAACAGGTTTCAGTCCAGCCGAGCTCCTTCAAGGACGAAAGCTGCGAACGACACTAGATTTAGTGCGACCTGATCCAAAGACGAAGGTGGCTGACTCTCAAGCGAGACAGGAAGAAAGTTATAATCGAGGTACGAAAATGAGAAACTTTCAACCTGGGGACACGATTTGGGCGAAGACATTCTCCCGCAACCTTGAAAAATGGACGAGAGGGAAGGTTGTCAGAGCCTTAGGACCCGTAACGTATATGGTGGAGATAAATGGCAAGCAAATAAAGCGACACCTTGACCACCTCAGACAAGCTGGAAAGCAAACAGTGCATAATGATGAGATGACCTCTCCACAAGATCCCAATGAGCAAGGGCCCTCATCATCCTCCCAAAGCAGTCCTGTGCGTAGTAATACGCATCCCTCCACACCAGTCCCGTCACCAGACAGAGAACGAACTCCAGCAGGGAGTCCAACACAACCATCAGAAGTTGTGCCACCTCCGGTAGTGCCACCAGAAGCACCACCTCAAGCTGCTGAGAGCAAAACACCACCTCCACCGAACGAACCAAGACCACAGCGTAGCAAGCAGCCCATACAGAGATGGGGATACAATTCCCGGCAGAAAAACAAGTAGCTCTGTGGACCATGAAATTTCAGAAAATAGAAAGGGGAGGAAAATGTGGTGTATTTGAATATATTGATAATAGGCAAATGAGGTTTAATGAGTTAAGTTTGATAAAATGTAATGATTGATATTTTGAGACGTTGTGCGAGACAGTCTCTATGAACTGTCTCGCTGCCTATTAAGAATAATATGAATAATATGATTGGGAACAGGATGAATGCTAGCATAAAAGTATGAAGCTATCATGCATCCTGGATTACTTGAATTCTAGACTTTGTAGATACCATTACCTTTTCTCTTCTAAATAAAATAAAACTTAGGCAAAGAACATCACGTTACCTTTCAAGTTCACCTCTCATCTTATTTTAGTAAAATACACAACACTCACTATTTTTGCCCACTATATATTTGCTCCTTAAAAATCTTCCCATCTCTAAAGTAAACTCAACAAATCCCACAACGCGCATACAACCCAACAAGAATAATAAACGTGGAAAAGAAGATTTTAAGTGAAAAGGCAAAGGTTTTGTTGATGCAGTTTATTTATTATGCATTTACCCTGATTGTAAAATGTGCATGCATGAACATGCATTTCATATTTCATCCTAAGAGAATACACATTCTTCTAACATAAACATCAAACATAAACAAACATCATAAAAGATACATATAAAATAAATAAACAATTCACCCACTTGCATCGTATTTTATGAATACTGCGGATGCAGAATATGCAGATATAAAATTGATGTTTTTAACCTGAAATAAACCAATCCGTTTGAACTCCACATTACTCTGCTATGCTATGCTTGCTTAAAAATAAATTCTAACATGCTACTTATTTATGGCACGACGAATATATGCAAAAAATGCGTTCTCTCCTCCTCAGGTGACAGAGAGGTTTCTCAATCTCATCATCACCTATATCCCGTCTTATTCTACCAGAGCCAGTAGTTCACCATCATGATTCATAAAAAATCCAGTGTGAGCTTGCACCTTGAGGAGATGTGCACATATAGCATAGCACAGTAACTAATCGTCGAGAGTTTTGCTCCTTTGTGAACGCAAGGGTGCGAATTTAATTACGACTATAGACTAGTGTAATTTTGTGATGTGAATTTTTAAAATGATAATAATTAGCTAATCATATAGCAGCTACGTGTTATTTGGAGGAAGTTGAGTTACGATTGATTCAGATTGTGATCACTAGAACATCATATAAGGTTTAGTAAAAATGGTACATGCTATTTTTGAAACTGTCAGGGAGAATCAGGCGCATGTGGATAAATTCATGTGCAAAATCAATAAATGTGATTGAGCGCTTTTCATCAGCTTTCAAAATACTATTTCCTCCTAAAGCATTCTGTCCGGGTGACCCTGTGTGCTCTTGGTTGGAGGTGATTGAGTCACGTTTCCACTTTGATGACAGTGTAAGTTCTTTAGTATATATACTGTTTTCATAATTTGTCTGTTTTGTTCAAGGTCACTTATACTAAGTAGGTATGCACTTTTTTTTACTATTTTAGGATAAAGTACCCAAAAGTCTTCGCGATAGTGTAGCTCGGATGTTTCGTGGTTTAGGATATGGCAGAGAAGAGCGACAGAAGAAGATACGTCTTTTTTTGTTCCACTTTTTCCTATACCTCTTTGGGGTATTATTATTAATGTATACGTCCAGAAGTACCTAGCTTCCTCAAAATAACACAGTAGAACGCCCTTATAGTACACAGTAGAATATCCTCAAAGTACACAGTAAAACACCCCAAAAGTACACAGTAAAACATCCCAAAAGTACACAGTGGAACACGCCAAAGTATGGAATAGAACAAACATTTAAATGTCAAAAGTATTCTAAAAATTTAGGATCAGAACCCCAAAATTTACACACATTTACCAAGGTGTTCTAACTGGTAGGGCAAAAACCGAAAAAGTTCACCTGCTCATAACGGGCAAACAACTGGTGCTAGAACACTTTAAGTGCGCAATTTAATAGCGTTACAGACGGACGGACAGACAGACGGCCAGAGGTAAATCATAAGCTCGCATTTAGTCCGCAGCGAGCTAATAACACAGATTTCCCAAAAACTAGACAGATGTACTTGTTGCTGCGACCATTTGCACATTAGCACGTGCATAATGTTATATAATACACGTTTAAATTGCAAAATGGTATGCTTATTTAAATGAATATGAAACTCATTCGTGTGATACTGTAGTACCGCCAAGCACCCATAATATGACTCAACGCCTTTTACATACTGACCCCGCAATGCTTCGAGTTCCCAGCGATCTATTACGGCAAATAAATACTAATGAGAATCAATGTCTGAAGTTATTTTTGGAATTGCGACAAAACTGAATTTATTTATTGTAATAAATCTGTTTACCAATCTGTGCGGCGACACAGGCCTCCAGAAGCAAACCGCTCCGTCGATAATATCTGTGTCAAAATGACGATAAATTTGTCCTTTATGGCTCGATCGAAACTCGATAGGGCTTTTCAAACGTCATTTTGTTCGAAATTTTCACCATTTTTGTTATTCTGATGTACCTGTAATCGGGACAAGTATGAAAAAGTGCAAAGTCATATTTACACCAGACTTTTCCGGGCGGATCACATGAGTCAAGTACACCAATCAGACAAAAGTATGATGATGATCCAACTTTATTCATTGCAGGTAAGATATATTTGCCAGTCAGAATATTCGCCATAAATTACCTCACCGGATTGAAAACGGTATCGTAGTGTATTATCATAGACACAAGACACAATATCCATCATGTTACTTTGTTCAATGTACTCACATGGACATGTGTAGCATATATCTATTTGTTTCGTTCGTTCGAGGTGTTTCGTTCTGGTATGTGTGGAACGAACTACAGATAAGAATTCCCTGCTTATTAGCTCGCTGAAAAGAACGGCGAGCTTATGATCTTGCCATGTCTGTCCGTCTGTCACGCTTATTTTTTTAAAACAATTTAATTATTTAGATGTGGGACATTTGGGTTGGGTTGATTGGTAAAGTCCATAGGGCGGGGGTGTTTCGCATGGATGATTGGTGACTCTCATAGGGATGATTGGGTACCCTACAGGGATGGTTTGTGACGGTATGGAATCGTTCTAGAGTCACCCCCACGCCCAGTATTTTAGGACACAAAAATGTCAAATTCAAGGGATTTTAAGTTCTACTGGGCTGTAATTTTTAGAACACTTTGGACATATAATTACGGTGTAATACTGAGTCAATGGAGGCGTTCTACAGGGTGGATTGAGGGTGTTTTACAGGTACGATTTGTGGTGTTTTATAGGTACGATTTGTGGTGTTTTACAGGTTACATTTGGGGTGTTTTACAGGTTTGATTTGGGGTGTTTTACAGGTTTGATTTGGGGTGTTCTACAGGTTAGATTTAAGGTGTTTTACAGGTTTATTGGGGGTGTTTTACATGTTTATTGGTGGTGCTCTGCAGAGTGATTTGGGGTGTTCAAAGGTTTATCTTTCCGTTCAGCCAATCTTTCGATTGCATAATTTAAGTCTTTTAGTTAGTAAAATTTCCTTTAGTATTTCATTGTACTATTTTTTAATACATCTGAATGCAAAATCGACTCACTGACGTCCTACACGTCAGTACAATTTCCTGACTCGACTGCGACAACTATAATTTGAAACGAAAGATGTTAAGAATGGTTGTCATATTACTGATTTTTGATTAGTTAGCTTCTCCAATGCCTTACTTAATTAATCAAATTAGGCGTCATGAGCTGATATATTAATTGACATGTCGTTATAAAGGATTACGTTATCCTAAATCTCACAATGAACTTATTTATAACATGATGCCGTCATTATTAACGTCATTCAACAACAGCAATATGTTGTAACATATGTCACACATGATTTACAAGCTCAATATTTTCAGCAGAAAAGCGTATGATTTGCAGCTTATAAATTCGTCTCTTTCGAAACCACTGGAATGTTTTTTATTTGTAATACTGGATTTCGTCAAGTTTTCCTCGTTCGATACTAAAATTACTCGTTAATAAGGAAAATTCAACCGACAAATGTATTGCTTCATTTAATGATATCAAATGATTTCGCATTTGGGAAGGAGTTTGCATGGCTCAATTTCGTTCGTCACAAGCTGTCTCAAAAAAATCTGAATGCGTCAATTACCAGAATATTCACGTGAAGTATGTACTACTTACCTTTATATATAAGAATACGTATAAATAGCGAGAAATTTGGACAAGCGAGTCACTGCATTTTAACCGACCACAATGGCTTGTGGAATTTGCGGTGGGGCTGGCCATAATCGGCGCACATGCTCATTTGGGTCTTCAGGATCAAGCAATTTAAATACAAGTTATAGAACCAGCTATAGCAGCTACTCTCCGGAATATTATTCGAGTTTCAACACCACTTCCTACAACAGTATTACATCCCCAACTAGAAGAACTGTATCGTGCGGAAATTGTGGAGAAAGTGGTCACAATAGCAGAACTTGCGGACGGGAATCAACATTCAGTTCAGGTCATTCCAGTTATTCTTTACCTCAAGATATTTGGCAGAATAGCGTGTTATTACCTTCTCAGCCAGTTACTAGAACAGTCACTTGTGGAACTTGTGGGGAACGTGGACACAATAGCAGAACATGCGGAAGAAGACCTAGCTCTACCCCAGATACAAACATTGGTTATTACTTTCCCCTACAAAAATCCAATGGCAGCATCAGCTCTACTCCGCCTAAATCAACTAGGTCAGTCAGGGATGGTTCTTGTGGCGGTGTCACACACAACAGCCGAACTTGCGGCGATGGTTGGGGGCTAGTTACCTCAACTTTCCATCCCGTATCCGCCCAAGGGGAATGCGGTGTAACCATAGACGGAATACACCGGGAAGTTGAGAGAGTCGCCGTGTCACACATTAAGTCACAACCCATTCGACAAGTCACTTGTAGCGGGTGCGGGAAAAAAGGGCACAATATAAGAACATGTGTGACGGGATCTAGTTCCAGTTACAATTTAAACATTAATTATGGTCCCCCAGAAACATCCAAAATCAGCTTCAGCTCTACTCCACTAAAATCTAATGGAACGGTTACATGTGGAAAGTGTGGCGTTGCCGGACACCACTCGAGAACTTGTGATGGAGGCGCTTCAGTCACCTCTCATCCAAATCATGTTTCATCCCAAGCGAAAAGCAAAACAGCCACAGGCGAAAAACCGGGTCGCGAAAGTCATCATGGAATCAGGGATCGTGAAAAAGGAGTAAAAGTTGAATTGTCCGCTGCACGACACGCTACTTGTGGAATAAGTGGAGGGGCTAATAGCAACGAAAAACCTATAAAATCAGCATCTATCCGTCAAATCACTTTTAGCAGTTGCGGGGAAGGGGGACACAACAGAAGATCCTGTAAATCAAATGACATGTGTGAACTGAATAAGCCGGAAAATAAAATGGGCTGCTGGCAGAGCACTGCCAGCCAGGTTTCAGAACCCCGACGGTCAATTGATGGATTTGCGGGAGTGGTCACTTGCGGGATTTGTGGAAAACGGGGCCACAAAAGTCGTAGCTGCAAAAAGGAAGCGCCCTGTGCCCCGCCGCCTCCAACCCCCCCTTTAGCAGCCAAACCACTGTCACCTAAACTGGTTACCTCTCGAACGTGCGGCAGCGAGGGACTTCACTATGGAGAAACTAGCCGCAGAACGCACGGGATTTTAAGCGAGAACGGTCCAGCCCCTGAACTAATTAAATGTGGCAACTGTGGCGGCATCGGTCATAATGATGAAACATGTAAAAATCTTTCCAAACCAAAACCGCGAGAGACAAAATGGATGAAGAATGAGGTCAGAGAGCGGTTTGACGAAGGTATATATACAGTTAGTTTCTAATCATTGCATTATTTGTAGGCATATTTGATTTGCTTATGTACTTTGTAGGGCCTACCAAAGAGGATGGCCCTGGTTGGATCTATATCTACAAAAAGAGTAATCCGCAGGGGAAAGGAGAAGCTAGTCTTTTTAAAATTGGGCGTTCAAGTGGTCCTCCCGAACAAAGGATTCGTGCTCAGGAGTATGCAAACAATGAGAACTATGACATCACATTTACTATTCACGTCCCATTTCACAAACAAGCAGAGACCATGATTCACCGACAGCTGAAACATTATCGTACTCCCCAAGAGAACGGAGACGGGAAAACGGAGTGGTTCACTGGAAAGGAAAAATATTTTCAATACACTGTTAAAAAGGTTGTAGGTGCGATTAATGGGATGGGAGGTTCACTGGATGGTGGTCGTATTGAGGAATGATGGAAATCATGTCCAAACTTTATAACTAAAGTTCCAACTAGTTATTGCAGCTAATATATAAATGTTTAAAAATCTAAATTGTATAATGAGTCTGTGGTATATCAACATGAAATTGGATTCATATTCGTTATTGTTAGTACAATTGCGGAATATGCTAGTATGTAAAATGTTCCTGATTCCTAATGCATACATTGTAGTTGAGTGTGTCTACTAGGTTGGTTCCACGCAGACGGCTTCGATATATATAATGTACACGTAGGCAAAGAATACACGTACCTAGGATTTTACACTATTATCCCAATGTGTTTTCCGTTTCCATAAAACGCAGGCAACCGACATTTCTCGTTGGGATCATGCACATCGGAATACAGCCCGTATTTGTACGTTGGGGGAAATTGGCTTGTGCCTTCTTGATTTTTTTCCTTTTCTAGGCTCAGTTGATCCGTTTCCATAAGCAGTGGCCACGACTGATGGGAAATGTAATATTTGGCCTATTCCCCACTCAAGTCTAGCCGGAAGTTAAAATCACCACACCAAAACATGTAGTNTCAGTTGATCCGTTTCCATAAGCAGTGGCCACGACTGATGGGAAATGTAATATTTGGCCTATTCCCCACTCAAGTCTAGCCGGAAGTTAAAATCACCACACCAAAATATGTAGTCATGAGATTCCAATGTACTTCCTTAAAAAGCCACGAGTTATATTTTAAATCATAAATGCTTCAGGAACATATCGATCAGCAGCTCTCTAAAATTTAACTTAGCATTGGGAATTGAACATTTTTATGAGTTTGCTCGTAATCACCTTCTTCACCTTTTTCTGACTTGATTTTGACCTGCTGCAAAATGTGAGCAAAGGAAGCATATGGAGGTGGAGGACACCATAAATCTTATCGCTGCAGCTCCCATATTCCCTAGATCGAATTAAAGGAACAGAACGGATTTCTGGCAACACAAAACATTTATGAGTATTACTGTAAATGCTCTCATAAACGCCGGTATCCATTAGACGCCGGTCTCCTTTAAACGCCAGACTTCAGACTTTCAAAACCCCTTCCATTTTTATTTCCTGGTGGTAGGCGAATCTGACATGACGAGTGTGTTGGGATGTTTTAATTGCTCCTCCTGTATAATTGTTTTATACGCCTGTTGTAGTTACAACACACGTTGTTTAATAACGTCAAATCATGATCATGTTTATGACTTTAAATTTATTTAAATGGAAAAGCCGACGTGAAACAAAAAGGATAGCATTGGGGTTCTCCATCCTTTGCTTCGGCAGCAGCAGCAGCAGCAGCTCCTTTGGAGAACATGTTGTTAGGTGAAATAAATTGAAACTCCTTTTTTTATTTCAAATTTTTTTTGCAAGCGAATTTGCATCATCTGAGATTTTGTCTGAAACCCCCAAGAAATTAAGAGAGATGTTGGTGAGGGATTTGTTTATGAATGATTCATGGTAGTAATTCTCTGTTCGCCAATGTTGACCTGTTTTGCTCACTATTATTTGCCCACTATATATTTGCTCCTTAAAAATCTTCCCAACTCTAAAGTAAACTCAACAAATCCTTCATCTGAGATTTTGTCTGAAACCCCCACGAAATTAACAGAGATGTTGGTGATGGATTTGTTTATGAAGGATTCATGGTAGTAATTCTCTGTTCGCCAATGTTGACCTGTTTTGCTCACTATTATTTGCCCACTATATATATTTGCTCCTTAAAAATCTTCCCATCTCTAAAGTAAACTCAACAAATCCCACAACGCGCATACCCAACAAGAATAATAAACATGCAAAAGAAGATTTTAAGTGAAAAAGCAAAGGTTTTGTTGATGAAGTTTATTTATTATATGCATTTACCCTGATTGTAAAATGTGCATGCATGAACATGCATTTTTCATATTTCATCCTAAGAGATATATAAACATTCTTCTAACGTAAACATCAAACATGAACAAACCTCCTAAAAGATACATATAAAATAAATAAACAATTCCCCCACTTGCATCGTATTTTATGAATACTGCGGATGCAGATATAAAATTGATGTTTTTAACCTCAAATAAACCAATCCGTTTGAACTCCACATTACTCTGCTATGCTAATGCTATGATAGCTTAAAAATAAATTCTAGCATTCTACATATTTATGGCACATACGAACATATGCAAAAAAATGCGTTCTCTCCTTAACAGGGAACATCCGGCCTCAGGTGACTGAGGTTTCTCAATCATCATATCATTCGTCACCCATCCCGTCCCGTTCTACCAGAGCCAGTAGTCCACCATGACTCATAAAAAAATCCAGTGTGAGTTTGCACCTTGAGGAGATGTGCACAATAATAAATCGTCGAGAGTTTTGCTCCTATGTGAACGCAAGGGTGCGAATTTAATGGCGACTATAGACTAGTGTAATTTTGTGATGTGAATTTTTAAAATGATAATAATAATTATTAGCTAACCATATAGTAGCAGCTACGTGTTATTTGGAGGAAGTTGATGATGAGTTACGATTGATTGTGACCACTAGAACAGAACATCACAATAATATAAAGTTTAGTAATAATGGTACATGCTATTTTTGAAAGTGTCAAGAAGAATGTGGATAAATGTGCAAAATCAATAAATGTGAATTTGACTGAGCGCTTTTTATCAGATTTCAAAATACTATTTCCTCCAAACCCATTCCGTTCGGGTGACCCTGTGTGTTCTTGGTTGGAGGTGATTGAGTCGAGTTTCCACTTTGATGACAGTGTAATTTCTTGATTAACCTACACTCACAATTAGTCTGCTTTGTACTAGGTCACTTATACTAAATTTGTACTTTTTTAAAAACTATATTAGGATAAAGTATTGTATTGTGTCAATACTACATTTCAGATATTTTCGCTAGCAAAAACTCGACTTGGAAATTGCGGTGTTTTCAATTTCATGACTGGATTCGACATCCACCTCACGCGGGTAGTACTAGTTGGAGAGGATCCTCTGAAGACTGCGGACTCTCCTCTGGATTTGCTTTCCACAGAGCAAAATGCCCGTCTTCGGAATATTCATTTTGAGGGCGGCGCAAATGGAATCGCAAATTTGTCCCGAGTGTGCGTTTGGAGGAGATGCAAACTTAGTGGAGCTCATGGATGAGAGATTAAATGAGGCTTGTATTACCTGCAGCATGAGGGGATGGATTAAGCAGAGTTAACATAGATTAAGAAGTAATAGATGGGAAGCGGTGAAGCTCTATTGAGATTGTACCTGGGGGTATCCTCAGCAACCTTTGCTCACTGGAAGGCACTTTTTCCAGGAATATCCAGATTTCGAATTAGA
>JAANSN010004742.1:0-14159 GCA_036850665.1 Dicranocentrus wangi | reverse complement strand
CGAAATGCACAAGTGGTACAAATACAAATGACTACAGGTATAATTTTACAAAAAAAAAATGATTTTTTGAACTATTACACTCGAACTGCAAAATATCAGTTACCTAATAATATATTGTACAACATATTATGTGAGAAAATTAATTTCATCAAAATGAACTGTCGTCAATTAGTTGATTTAAGTCTAATTTTAAAAGCACGTTCTGACCGACTTGATTTTGTCATTGTACCCAATCACCCTGAGTTTACTGATCCCTTGATTGGAGTACACGTTGTAGCAGGGCCCCCCACAATTCTCGGAAACACAGACGGAGGCACAAGTCCTGTGAGTGTCAACCGAGGATGCCCAATCCGTGTATTGCTTCGGGAGATTGGTACAAGATTGCGAGATGAACTGTACGAATTCTTTGCCTAAATAAAAAATAATATTTAAATCATGGTCATACGTACCACAGGACTGTGTGGACTCTCTAAGGTGAGCGAATGAGAATTTGTTATACAGGTCTCACCTCTAAAACTTTCGTGCTCGTAAAGCAAGACGAACGGTTTCCTCAAGTCCTCCTGTGACAACTTATTCTTCAACAAGCGCCTCGCCCCAGTGACCCCCTCCAGGGAAAATGTCACAATCAAGCTCACCACCACCAACAACTTCACCGGTCTCCACATTGTAACTCAAAATGCAGCAAAACGACACTGAATACAAAAAACTGCGAAAATGCGTTCAAACCTTGTAAGCTCTTCTCTCATCCCTCCGTCCCACTGACTTCTCTAAACCCTCCGTTCCCCCATTTAAAGAAAATTTGATGCCATTAGCTCATGTGGTGGTCTTTGGTTCTAACTTCCGGAATATACTTCCTCGTGTTATAGCGTTAGCCAGAAAATGGTAACACTGTTAGCCCACCACCACCACCACCATGAACCACCGCTAACAAAAAAAGACTTCCCCATATTTCGTCCACTTTCCAAAGGGCACAAGGCAAAAAATGATGCAAAGAGGTTTTTTTCAAAACGGCATTCTAGCGACTATAGCATCACGCATTTCCTGTCACCACGTGCGCGAATCTATCCCATATTTCGTAATAATGCACATGATATCAAACTTGTAGTGCACTCTGCACACAAAACGATGATGATCATCATCATCACAATCTCATAAATACGTCAAAATGGTCAGTCAACCGTCATAAATAAAAAAGTACTCCTATCATCACACCAAGTCACTACTCACGTCAGAATTGTGCAGTTGCATCTCCTCTGTAGCCGCATGTGGTTGTTATATGCATCTACAACCAATTCACCTTTTTACCATAATAATCTCCAAATCTCCTCAATCATTGTATTACCGTTTTGATTACTAATTCACCAGCTCATGCATGCGTGGCGAAGCCGTCAAATAGGTTACAAAACATTTTTTTATGTAATTGAGGTAAAGTAAAATATGGGATAATTTTTCGCGTCTTGTCATTTTGGCAAAAAGGAGTGAAAAGTGAAAACGCTGTCTTTTTGTACAAATTCAATTTTTTGCTTTGACTTTGGAAACTACATGCAGGAAAATGATGTAAAAAGTGGTAGTAATAATGGTAATGACTGGTAATGACTTTTTTCAATTTTACTTGGGCGACCGGACGGTCGACGGCACACGTACCTCACACGTATGTAAAAAATGGACAGATCAACTTTGAACTTTGGGCATTGGCATTGTGAAATAATCATTTCAGTATCACGAACACGAACCACATTCATAATAATAATAATATTTATTACTGGTCAAATAAAAAATGCAACAGTTTACCTAGACACGTGAAATCAGAAATCAGTACTATACACATTCGAATATTTTTATTTCGTGGTACGGAACTCCGAGATTTGAACTTTTTTGCTCCTATAAATGTGTTAAAAGTAAAAGCCAAATTCCGTTGGCCATATATTTTGCCGACTCACCACCTATCTAACCGAAGACTACATACGTGCATAAATATGATCAAAAGGCGGAGTCAAATTTGCCCATGTGTGGATCCCTGGAGAGGAAATCCAATCAGGAAAAAATCAGCCCGGAATAAAAAAAAATACACTTCCTTCCGCTCCACCATTTTTACAATGTTTACATTACGTAACATGGTAGAATGAACTTTTTTGCAATTGTTGTTATCTAATGATTAGTTCCGTATGATAATGAGCTTGAATGAATGACATACTCAATTCGCAATCTAGCACATCGGCTAAACGTTGTCGTCGTCGTGAGCAATTCCCTTAAATCGACATGTCGGGCTGAGGATATCAAAGAAAAGGAAGTGTGTGCGCTGTTTGTCCCTTGCGGATTTGTGATTATGTGAGTTAAGCAAAAATGCCTAAACTTGTTTGTTTGCTGTATGTACATGTACAATGTACATACATAAAAGTAAGTTTAATTGGTTTACAATTTGGCTATTATTGGCTTTTTATTTTTTATTCTTTCAAATCAGTGAGCAATGTAGGAAAACTGGGTGGACGACTTTCAAATTACTTGATGGTGTAGGAAGATGATTTTTGTGCGCAATATGGTTGTATTTATATATATGCGTTGTTCATTTACTTTAGAATATTATGCCACATTGCCACATGCTTCACGAATTTACCGGTTGCCTGATTGATGAGTTTGGTTGGAGGTACATCAAAATTGGCGATGAATGAAGATTTGGGAACTGTGCCTTGTTTCTAGTCGTCGAGGGGAAAGGCTTTTGATTGATGCTGATGTGTTGACAATGGGCGTTCGTGTAAAATATGGTGTGGGTTGATTGCATGCTACAAGAGTTGATTAAAGAAATTTTCGTGCAAATAGGATATTTTAACAATCGTAAGTTTCGCTTGTAATAACGCTTTTATTCAAATTTCGATTTTTTGATGGATTTGGCAACTAGTAAGGCAGTTTGTGTGGTCGTACTGAAGGATTCGATTGATTGAAGGAGCAACGTGTTTGTCTGATTATGTATTTGGGGGAAAATAATACTGAATTATGTATTTGTGATGTGAATTTGACCTTCAGACTAAAAAATCCCATTACAAAACCGACAGACTTTTGGTTACATTACAAATAAAATCAGGTAAAGATTCCGAATATGGATGGGAGAGATGATACAGGTATTAAGTAGCGACCTAAACCTGATTAAACTGTAGGCAAAATCCAACATCGCTGAAGTCGCATGGAGAAGACGCCATAGTACACGCCATATATGCAATTGCATTCAGAGGACACGGAACATCCACATGCATAATTGCCAGGTAGACTTGCACAATTTTTGCTTGAACACGATCCTGGAGGAAGAGCAGGTAGAATGGGAGATATCGCAACCGGCGGAAATTCAAGTAGAGTAAAAGACAAGTCAAAATACCTGTGCACGTCAACCCTGGACCACGGCAAATTCTCTCTCCACGTTTGAACTGAGCCCAGTCAGTTGTACACGCCATCGAAATTCGGCTGGAACCAGTCGTCACAATAGAAAAGGCCTCTCCTTCATGATCAACATTGCACGAGCTCCACAAAAAATTCCAAAAAACACCCTTTACAACGAAATCGGTTTTATATGAATATTTTAAAATCAAAATCCTCACATGCACTGCCTTGCTGTGTGGGTGTGGTTCAACACAAACTGTGTATTTTTGGTTGTTCTGTTTCTTGCCGAGGGAGGGATGATAGCCCAAGCTTGTCACCTCGCCAGTTTTTCCCCGTGAAATACTGGGTACAATGATCTGGCACTAAAAAGGGGAAAGTTAAAATTATTTAACTCTTCCGGAAAATTATTCTCATTTTTGCTAATTATCCTGGTAGTTTTCGTTACCACGATGTTTAGAGTGACATGGGGTTGCAACTAAATAACTGTTTCCCGTCAGGGTTGGCGACACCTCGATATACCTTCCAGGTCCGAACGTTAAATATACAGAAAAATGCACAAAATAATAACAATGTATGTTTACAGTAGTATCACAATTTCGACAAGCTCACAAACGGACGCGGACTAGCAATGTTGTTCATCCAGAACTCCACATGCGGTGAAGTCATCGGGAAGATTTGTGCTCCCGTAGATTTTCAATTGATCAGTATCACAATTCCCATCAACCCACGCCACGTTGGTTCTGAAAATGTGGAAATCTAAGCGAATTTGGCAAATGTCGCGATACTGCAATTAATTGATCATGCAGAGATGCAGACGTATTATTTGACTTAGAGTAAAGTTGGTGATACAATTATAGAGTCAATATATCCTGTAAACCAACTCACCTTGTAAAATCTAAATGAACACGGAAGTGATAAGGATGAAAGATGGGACTGTAAAACCGTAACAAGCTCGAGGTCATTTCGCTCCTTTTCAGGTTGACACTGTTGAGTGACTATTAAAAAAAATGAATGTACCAACTAAATAGAATTACATGTAGATTCAAATGACGGCAGAAAAGGCAGCATAACCGTTTTGGCACGTTCCATTAACTAGTCCGCCACGAGTGCTACAAACATTGGCATCTTTAATTATTACAAACAGAGCTAATTTACAATCTGTATCTACAGAATATGATTCAAATATTAATTTTTTAAACTACTCTTCGTGCAAACTCCTTCCGTTTCATATGGACTTGGCATAAATCTACATTCTCCAAAGTAATTTTCTCCAGTGGTGCCCTCATAATCCTTGGTCCAAAGTACTAGTCCACAGGAGGAATCCAATTCAGCAGCAAAAAATTAATATATTTCTTAAAATCTTAAGGTAATCTTACCGTCTTGAATTACAACTTCGCCAGCGGTAATCGAGACGCATGCTACAACACAGAGGAATTCTAAAAGCTTCATTCTGTAAAAAAATACCCATTACAATTGTCTTCCTAAAATCTCATTATTTATTATGGTTATGGTGGACCGAGCACGGAACTTATACATCTACTCCGTACTCGACATGTGACGCTTCTTGTTTGCCTTTGTTTAATTTCTGGATAGTTAGCCACCAAATCCCCCATTGAGCGAATTATTATTAAAACCCGATGGATTACTGCTACTTACATTTTATTATTTAGCTGTTGTTTAATTACAGCTTTAACTTGGAACTTAGCTCACTCCCTTTGTATTGTGCTATGGGCACAGGTGTAATAATCATGGCATAAATAGGTTATCTGGATATAATTAAAAACTATGTGGCTAATTGCAGTTTGAGTGTCCTTAAATTGATAAAGAAATGTAATAATGAGGTTTATCACGTGAGAGCCAAAAGTCTTAACTGGAACTTTGTGGCCATGGCCCAGTAGTGCCACATGTTGATTCTCTGCAGTCTTGGCAAACAGAAAATATTCATACTCGCTGACATTTGCCTGCTACTCATTAGGAAACCGAAGAAAACTTGCAATTGCATTGCAATGTTCAAATTGTGCTTTGAGTGGTGAAATGAAGAAACCACGGATGGATACTTTAGATGCAATATAGCAAAAATAAAAAAACTTCCGACTTGCAAATTTGAATAGTTGAACAGTTGAATAGCTACAGCGCCAACGAATGATAAAATGATTTCCGTATAATTAGTAAAGCTGTAGGTTATTAATACCTGCGAAAGGAGGGTAATTAATAGAGATGGAAGCTTCTGTAAATACAAAAGGTACAAACCGCAAACCAAAAATGAATGACAGCATCTTTTGTTTGCGCTTTTCCTCGGACTCCAAATCTAGAAAAAATCTATAGAAAAAAAGCAACAAATGATAAAAATGGCACTCAATCCCGTTTCTTTTCTCAATACCAAACTCTTCTCCTTCAGCCAACAACCTTTTTTTCCAGTTTAATCCATCGTAAATAAAACGAAAACTGTTTAAAAATGTATTCCCGTCTGTGTGGAAGCCCGTCCTCAAAATCCATTCTCGAGTCATTTCACCCACTCGCCATCTTTGGCCAAATTTTCGGCTTCTTCCCCATTCAAAACGTTCTCTTTGGGTTCATCTCCACGAAAGACTTTAAATTCCACCTGTTCAGCTTGCCCCTCCTCTACTCCATAATTCTCAACCTGATTTCCTACTCGATTGCCGTTGAAACCACATTCGACTACTGGGCCCAGCGTCGAAACCTCTTCAAGTTTTCCACTGACGCGTTCGCCATTCAAATCTTTCTCGCCGTCTACCTCTTTCTCCGCTTCACCCTCCACCTTTTGTGCATCCTCAGGGCTCCTAAGGTGCTTCAATGTTTACGGCATCTCGAGCTATACGACGAGTTCTACAAGTTCGGAAACGGGACCACCCTCCTCAACCGCTATCTCCTGGTTTACCTGCTTGGGACGACAGTCAACATTGT
Source organism: Dicranocentrus wangi (assembly GCA_036850665.1). NCBI lineage: Eukaryota > Metazoa > Arthropoda > Collembola > Entomobryomorpha > Entomobryidae > Dicranocentrus > Dicranocentrus wangi. Next base: position 7,865 of record JAANSN010004742.1, on the reverse strand, counting down.
TGGAAATGTGTCCGCGTCGGCTCGGGAAGTGTGGAAGACCGTCCACGGAAACTTTCATCAAATCCAGGGGCTAACCTCCAGGTCCTCCAGGTACTTTATATTTACCGTTATTCCAAGTCCGGACATTTTGTTTGTGGCCTGCTACGCAATCCACATTTTCGCCGAAGCCGCCCTCTTCTTTTCCCATTGCTGCATTACATTCATCATCTCCGGGATTTGTGACCGGGTTGCGAGCATTCGGGGTGGGGTACGTGACCTTGTCAAAGATCAAGAGTCATTTTCAAGTTACCAGCCCTCGCCTAGCAAAAACAAGGACAAGAAAACCCACTGCGTGGCAATGTGGATTAACCAAATTCATGCAATGCCACTATCCCTTAATTTGCACGCTTCCTGTGTGGACCATCATGACGGTCCTTATACAGATGTTAAAATGGATAAAGAGTTCTACCAAGACCTTCATCAACAGGAGAAACTTGACGGGGCTGATGAAGGTGACGACCAAAAGAAAAAGCTGAAACGATTTTGTAGCCAGTACATCGCTCTGGTGGATATTACCACAGTTCTCAACGACTTTGCAAAGGAAACCATGGCTGTTTTTACAGCTGGCTCGGCAGTCATGTTGGTGGCCTTGTTTTACATCATTTGCATCCTGCTAACACAACACGTCCCAATGAGCTCGAATAGAATCAAGGAGAATTCGGAAATTATCCCAATTGTGTTTATAGCAGTAATCACGTTTCTCCGCCTGCTGAATTTTATCAACATTGGAGAAAAGTTGCGGGCTGATGTACGTCACCCTTATGTTGCTAGTTGTCATAAGTAGCTTATTTGATATCTATTTATTGGAGGAACATTGAAGGAGACTCGTCATTTTGTTTGACAATAGGGTCTCCAACTGACGTCATCAGTTTATCGACTCTACTCCCCGGACCTGGAGGTATCTTCCCTGATCACGCATTTCCAGCATGTAGCATCCAAGTTGAAGTTGAGCCTGTCGGCAGGTGGATTCTTTGTCGTGAGGCGGACAGTAATTACATCGGTATGTACATTTTTCATTGTGCACCTAAAAACAAAGGTATTATATCTTCGAAGAACGGCGAAATGTATGAGTTATGTATGTATACCATGTAAATACAACTGTTACAGATTGTAGGCCCGATACTAACTTTCATTGTGATACTGGCCCAATTCCGGGCTGCAGATATTCAACTCCACTATAACACCAACGGGACTCTGGAACATCACTGAAGCTTCAACACGCAACTTTAGCTATATTCCAAATGAACGTTAATTATAATTATCTATTTGAAATCACGCCATGCGTTGACTTTTTTAGATCGGAGTGGCGTCCAAAGTAGACAAAAATATATTTTTAAAAAATAGTACAATTATTAGTACATTTTTTATTTAAATAATAATCAGTCAGTCATCATATTTACAACTTTTTTTTTGAAACTCAACTCATGTAAATCTCACTTTCTTCATTCACTTTTTAAAACCCTTTTACATAACATTTGTCAGCCTACGTACGTATACACCTCAATAAAATACATGATCGCAAAACTTTGGCCCATTCCCTATACACGCAGCGTATGCCAATGCATGAGGAATATAACTTTGCTGGTGCACCCCGGTGAACAAATGTGCAAACGGGCCTTTGGCCAGCATCAGCACGTCATCTCCCCCGTGCGTTTCCGACTTTCTGGGAATGTTCGGGATTTGTCTGTATTTCAAATCGTCGAGCGGATCCGCTGAAATGTTGTGTCTCCGATTATTCTTAAATTCTCTAAAGGCGGGTCCATTGGCGTAGCTGAGAGTAGTGTAAGGCAAGTTGTCTTGAGCAATTTCAGCAATGCCCGAAATCGGGTTTCCTCTCGCCGGATAGCCGGCAATGGAAAAGACGTGGGAGTGGTCTGCGGTGACAAGCATGAGGGTGTCCTCGTCGTGTGTCAAGTCGTCCGCCTTTTTGAGAGCTCTGTCCATCTCGACCGTTTCCCAGAGGGCGCCCAATCCCCTGTTGAGATGATGGCTGTGATCGATTCTCGCTCCTAATGAAATAAATTATTCACAATTAGCACCAAAAAATGCCAATTAAGGAATCCTTATTATTCCACGAGTATATTGTGTTACCTTCAACAAAAAGGAAAAATCCGTTGGGATTTCTACTCAGGATTTCCACTGCCACAGCCGTCATGTCCGCCAACGACGGATCGTTGTGTTTCTCCTGGTCGTGGTAATACTCCATGTGACTCGGGGCAAATAGTCCGAGCAAGTAGTCCACATTGCTGGGGTCAATACTCAAAAGCTGGTCTTTCCCCTCGACGTAGGCGTACCGACTCCGAGACTTGTCTTGCTGCCACAGGTCAATCAAATTCTTCCCATCAGTTCGGTAGCCCCTCCGTCCATTTTCCGGGTCCTTTCTCGTCTTGGGGAGGAACTGGAGTCGGCCTCCACCCAGAATCACATTTATATTCCGACCTGGATCTTTGAGAATGAGTTGTTCCGCAATGTCGTCACAATCCTCGGCATCCCGCCCATCTTGCTTGATCTCGTGATCATTCTCCCAGTTTCGATTTGCAACTTTTGCATACGTGCCTGCTGGAGAGGCATGAGTTACTCGGGCTGTTGTTACCACGCCTGTGGACTTTCCGGCTGCCTGTAAAAAAAATCAATATCAAAATAAAACCAAAACATAACGATAATGATAATTGCAGAAAAAATTATAGAGAATCTAGAATGTGAAGCAGTTGGATAAATGAAATAAATTGTCTTCACCTGAGCCCACGCCAAGATGGAGGATAACTGATATGCAGGGTTATTCTGGGCAGTGCAGTTGCTTTTTCTAACATCAGGCGTCAACCCGATCGTTCCGCTGTTTGATTTAACACCACACAGATAAGCTGTTGCACTACATGCACTATCAGCAACTTGTGCATCACTGCAGAACGTCTATGCACACAAAGAAGAATTATGAGGAATTAGGTAAAAAAGCTTGCAAGTGCAGCTTAGGTTGCATTTTATTGTGTTTCATTCAGGTTGTATTATGTATGTATGTGGACGTACCTTGGACACCCCAGAATAAGGGAAGGTATCCATGTGGAGTTGACCCTCCTCCCCAAATGGCAACTTGTCAACTTTTTGGCCTTTCAGAATTCTCGACGCGGTGATGGTTGGCACTGACATTCCATCGCCTAAAAAGATTATGATGTTTTTTGCGAGCGTTTCCACAGGTCGTTGGAGAAGCTTTTGGTGGAGCGCCTCGAAGGCTGACGTGCGCCAGTATTCAGCGGCTGCAAAACAATTAAAACGTTAAAATTGCAGAAAAACGTCTTCCAGGAAAGATAAATTGCTAAAATAAAAAAATGTGTGACTAACGTTCAGTGTGTCTTCTCTTAAAACCTCCGGATATCGTTTCAATGTTCCTCGGATGCATGATCGAGTCTGTAATTTTTTTTTGAAAATCCATTAAATTGAATGATCGCCTGCAAATTAAACTTTTTTTACCACTCTACCGCTATAACCCCCCAAAAAACTAGAAGTGAGCATACTACGTTTTTTTTTTGAATTTCACCTACAATTATATTTAAAACAAAGAAAAGCGTGGCCTGAGGTCTACTGCCCAACCTGATGCTACTCTACATGGTCATCAACATCAACCAGTTTAGTTTAGTTACCATTCTCACTTTGCTCACCTCTATGTTTTTTCTTTTTCCTAATATCAGACAATAATATGGCCTCTGCAATGTGTTGTCTCATTGACGGAGCGTCGAAAACCTGCGTACCTGTTTCAAAACACTCCTCCGACCGACACAGTCTGTTGTCACTTAAAATCAAATTACTGTCCAGCAACACCTGGCCAATCCGCTCGGCTGCGACATGGCTGCTCGCATTATTCAGACTCAAGCTGGAAATGTTCTCGGCCGCGCTGAGACTCAGATTCGTGAGAAGGATGGCTGGCTCAAAGACCACCACCTCTGGTTTCGGCAACGCTGCTGAAGGCACTACTGGTCCAGTTGGACTCGGTAATGAGGAGGATAGCAGCACTGGCAGGGTGGGTGACAAAGATGGGACCGTGGCCCCCCGCGACATGTCAACCACACACCACCACCACACAAGAATAAGAGGCAGCCCCCAACATCCTCCTCCAAAAATCACCCTTCTTCTCATTCCACTTATTGCCACTTGCACCTTTCCTCCAGATGTTGGGGGCTTTGGAACAAGCATTGTTTTTTTCAACTGAGAATCACGCGCTCACGACGAACCACTTTGTCACTCACTTCAAAACCCCACATGCTTCAAAACATTGCCATTGTTGCGCAACCCAGAGAAGATATGTGGGGGTGATGGGTTCGAATGCTCAAATGATGACAATCTTTACATACATTAGTCAGGCAAGGGAAGAAGACGGAGCGTATCGTCGTAGTTTCACTTTTTCATACATTCAACAACATTTTTGCTTATTCTGATATTATTATGCCTCGTCACACGTGAACAAAAAAATTATTTCAGCCTAGTTTGATACACTCTCGATCTGCTCTTATGTAATCCATAAAAAGTAGTATATTGTTGAACCCGGAAGAAGACTTGTTTATTCTAAAGTAGAGCTCAAGGTCGTCCGAAACCAAGAATGGTACTAATTTCAACTTCCATCCAACAACTTGTGTGTTAGTGTTATGTAACTCGCATCACTGCTGATCCACTGACGCGCTCGCTTCACACTTCACATAAAAGTTTAATGAGCGTTCCCACGCCTGTTTTTTCCTATCTGGTGCACACCACCACAAAAATGGAAATGTTTGCACTCTTTGCACTACCACTTTTATAACCCGTGTTCTACCTTTGTATTATAGGGATGTTCAAATGAAAGGGATTTATTATCTATTCCCCGTGGAAGTCACCCCCACCACCACTTTCCCCTTTTACAATGGGAAACACAAAAACGCGTCGTCGTCTATCGCATTCCTTGAAAAGGAGGTTGAAACCCATGAAATCCCAGAGTCCCACTGTGAGTAAGGATTATACCTACCTACCTTTTTCATCCTGTCATGTCATTCTCTAAACCCCATTTCAAATCACTATAAAAGCCACAAAAGGAATGCTGTGCGAATGCGAGTCAGCGAGGTTAATAAATTGTCTTCAATTACACTCTTCTGACTGAAGCACACTACCTTCACAGACTGAAATTTGTGCGGGGATAATGATATTTTAATTTTGGTTACGTGTTTGATGATGGGATATCATTGTAGGTAAGCTCGTAAGCTAGGTAGGTAGTCTACAAGGGAAAAAGGATTTGGAACTTTTTTCCTCCTTCTCCTCGCTCAGTCGTTCGTCGTCAACCATTAAACTGGGATTAAAATGTAAAAAATTACACCTGAATCAGGATAAACCTTAGATAGTTTCCCTTCTCAAACTTGAAATAAGCGAGGCTCTCTATCCAATTGACTACACATTTTCCCCCTTTTCGACTTTTATCGACATTTTTATTTTTGAGAATAAAAGCATAAAATGGAAGTGGATACAACATTTTTTTTCTTCTTAATTTTATCTGTAGACAAAACGTAAGTTAGGTTGAACGGTGGTGGTGAACTATGGTTAGTTAGTACAGTACAACATGTTTGAGAACTGGATGGAAGTCTTTGTTATACCTGACGTGATACATTAGCGTTCAACAAGCTCAAAAAATAGTAATAATACACATTGTAATTCCGGTAGACACCTTTTGGCTAAAGGATATCATAATCAGAGAACGAGAATAGTTTAGTATGTATGCAATATGCATCCACTATTTTGTTGTTCTGTAGTAGTTTGTAGGTACCTTCCTGCCCTGCAGGTGCAGGATTACATGTAGTCAAGTCAAAGCTATAATAATAAAATAAAATAACCCAGTGCGCGTGCGATCCTTTTTGGTGTTGCATGCAGCAAGGTGGTGGTTACAAAATGCTCAGACCCATGAAGTAAGACACAAGACATGATGATAAGCAATAAAAATAATAAAACTACATAATGTGTGTAGAGTGTCCCATGCTACCACAATTTATTCCTTCCTTCCCGCCTAATTGCAACTAGAATGCAAAAGTCTTCTTTTGTGATTATAAAAAAAACAACTGTGATTAGCTAAACCACTCACTGCGTCGCGTCATTGTACATTAGTTAAATTAGCCAAGGAAGGAGTACAGAGAAGGACCATTGTGATTTGGCTGCATGCGATGTGAATAGTAATTTGGTACATATATTATATACACTATATACATACATAATAAATAAAACACATGGACCTTTTTTGACGATGGATTATGTTAGAAGGGTTGCTTACAAAATACTCGTTCATTCAAAAGCTTAAAAATAACATTGTCAAAAGTTAATCTGATTTTTAAAAAAGGGAAAAAGGAAATCCCAAAGGAAACAATAAAAAAATTGGGGGGAATACCATAAAACTATCTGTCGTCTGTCGATAGAACCATGTTAATAGGGGCAGCTACCCGGTGGTCGTTTGGATTCAAGGCGTAAGAGCAATTGTAACTTCGAACAACGGGCATGAAAGTTGGGAGGACGAGCCGATGGCCAGAGTCGTAGCTAATCCGGCGAGAAGCCCCTTTCTTGCATTCACACCGCTCGTAAAAATGGCATTCCACGGAGGGATAGAGCACCGTCAGAATTCCGGATTTGAGGGAATGACCAATCTCAACGCAGTCCCCGTTGCTGGAGTTGTAGATGGTGCACTCACTCTCGGTGTGGAAGGTGGGAGGACAGTGCTTCAGCCGAACTTGGGGAGGAACTTTGGTGGAGTTGGCGCAGCTGAGTTCCACCAGCGGCATGAGGGACAAGGGTCCAGCAATGGCGTGGAACAGGGTTATTATTGAGCAGGATACGTCCATTTTTGGTTTGTCTAGAGAAATTAGTAGTAAACACACTGTTAAAAACATGTTATATATTTATGCAAATGTAGGGTTCAATTATAGAAGAAGAGTGTGAACAGCGCTTACAATCATTGAGAATAGGCAAGGCTCCTGGACATTGAATAAGTAGATATATCCATAAAAATACAGACTCACTCCTGAGAGATGACTCGGAGATGCCAAAATTCTTATTGACTCGGATCTCAATAATTGAGCAGGCATCTTATATCCTAAGACTAGTAGTTTTTCCGTGAAAACATCGTTTAGACTGGTTATTTGCCTAGTCTGAAATGGTATGCATGCAAAAAAAGAAGTTTTGCTCTTGCCAGCGGCAAAGTATAGGTTTCGTTGTCATTCATTTGCATTTGATGTGTGGTTTGCAATGTTATTCGCATTTCGCATGTTATAGTACATTTTTTCAATCAAAATATTCAATTTCTGACACATCAAGTTTCCCTTTTTATCTGATCGGATTTGGGTTCATGCTATAGGACAGATTGACAGAATGAGATAACTGCTTGGCGTGACATGAAAAGCATTTTTGGAGCACATAACATGATATGATAATTTATATTATTACAGGTAATTAGCTTATATAGAGCTGGCATAGATCACAACTTTCGAAACGGGCCACATAATATTACAATTTCACTGTATTCTTTAATTAGCCGCCGGGTGCTAATTTCTCTAGACTCCTTTTGCATTGCTCAAAAGTAGATTTTGATACGGTAAAGTAAGGTTATAGTGGTGTAATTATGCGTCTTAAATCTAAGGTGTTTGTTGGAATGGGTTGAGAACTGAGATAGTATTCCTATTTGGTAAGATACCGCACGCACGGGCCAGGATTGAATTGAAAGTTGGGCAACTGCGATTTTTCATGAATTGCATAATCCCGCATTCTATGACCTCCAGGATTTGTAATTGAATTCTAATATCTTTAGTCATGATTATGAAATGCAAAATGCATCC
>JAANSN010004741.1:0-14161 GCA_036850665.1 Dicranocentrus wangi | reverse complement strand
AAATCGTTAATCAGTGACTTTTTAGTGGTAACTAAAATTTTGAAAGTCAAATTACGCAATTTCCATTTTACATGTAAAAAATTAAAAAAAAAAAACTTTTTCCGCGTCAGAATGCCATTTCGGCACCGCAATTTAAACAAAATATAAAAGTGCACACATTTAAGTCGTTCATTTATTTCAATTTTCCGATTTCTTAGTCCAACGTCATTTCACAAAATGAATGAAATGTTCTCATTTTCAATTTTTTACCTCAATTCATGGTACGAATACGAATTTCTTCCTCGTCTTTTACAAATGTGACCAATTCGGCGAAATTTGTTCAACGCCTCTGTCATCACCTCAGCTTTCCACACGTTGGCATAGAAAATGGGAATGGTTGCAAGCACTTTGAACAGGTAGAATAGGGAAGCCACAAGCAATGAAAGTAAAGTAAAGTCTTCAAATCCATTTCAGGTTTCTCAATTCCCAGAACAATGGCGTCCTCAGCAGAGTAAAACAGAGCGTGAAAACTTATTGAAAACAAGTCAACCAACAGCTCCGAAAACCAAGTGAACCCCAAAAGCATTGTCAGTTTCCAATAAAGCATTAAACTGAAAAATTAAAATGCATCACGATAGACCAATTGATTATGATAAATACAAGTCATCCAATTTTGCTATTTTATTATGGAGTAACCGATACCTGTTAGACTTTGAACTTGCCGAGTCAGAGCTACATAAACTATTGGCAACCTGTTTCCTGTGCTCGAATATGGTTTTGCCAGTGAGGCAAGCAAAAGTGCTGGTCATCGCGAAAATAATTCCCAGAATTGGCAGGAAAAAGTACACTTTTATGTAAAACAGACCACAACCGTGAGAACCATCAACAGAGACTTCAGGATTTTTCCACTGCCTTCGAAAGTCAAAATTTGTAGTTTAGTTAGGGCGTTGTTAGTTTAGTTAGGTTAGTTTAGTTCAAAAATATCATGTAAACGGGATATGTACAAACAAAATTTAACCTAAATTTGAAAACTTCTCCAAGTAACCATGTGGATAATGCTATAAGGATGGATGTTCCCCAACCAATGAGCGAATACCAAGTGTACCTCTTGCTCTTGCTTTGTCTCGAGTTTGGTCTGGGCTCTAAATCCCTAGTAAATTTTCATCAAAATTGGCGAAAATGCCAAAAAAATTAAAATTAACAATAATAATATTTTGAGCTTTATAACAAAACATATCTTATTGTTGTTGGTCACATGTCTTACTTGAAAACTCGCCAGAAATCAAAGTTCAAAATCGCCAACCAAATGTATTTTGATACATAAAAAAGCGCAAACAGAGGAACTGAAGGGTTACAAAATGTCAGACTTTTTAAATAGCAGTCTTGAGAAGTCTATTAGAACTGCACTATTATAGCTAAAATAACTAACCTTTGACACAAGCAAAACCATGAGGTGGAGCAAAGTATGACGGGAATTCGAAAAATATGCAGAGAAACAAGGCCGCGAATATTTTTCCATGAAGGGTCTGGATTCGCCAGGAGAGGGCAACCACCACTGGCAATGTAAGGCTTAGCAAGTAGCCGGCTAGGCATGTGCTGATGAAGAAAACCATCACAAACCGAGTGACCAAGAACCAAATCCAGTTTACTCCACCAGGAGGAGAAAGCATGCAAACATGAGCAACGCTTTTTCCACCATTGCTGGCCTCCCCGTCGATGCAATATTCATACGGCCCAATGTCCACTTGTCCAAATGAATAGCTCTTCTCGTTTGTTCCTTCTTGAGTGGAGCGATAATAGTGGCTAAAATTGAAACCCTTTTTGTAGTACAGTCTCAGCTTTCCATTCTTCAGGAGGCGGTACGTGTACCTGAAAAAATAAATAACAAAATTAGATTTTACATCACATTTTGCAGATAAATCCATTTCTAATACCGGAGGGAATATACTTAGTTATTGGCATACATGGAGTTGGACAAGTTGGCCGTGTCCGGTAGCCAAACTAGCTCTGCCCCGTCATCACAGTCAAGAGTTGGCTGGTGAATCACATTGGAATAATATTGGCTTGTTTCTGGAGTTATTCCGGATTTGTCCCCGAGTAGTCCCGTGTTGACGTCATAAAAACGGAGGGTGGACAACCATTGTTCAGAGTCTGACCGGGCACCATGGCAGACAATGGCAGACATAAGTGTTGTCTTTTTCCAAATTGATCCTTTCATTCAGTTTGCAGCACTTGCGGACCAGAGGAGTGCTCCGTATCTTTGGTGGTTCTTTGGGCTTTGTTGCTACAACGACTTCTTGGGAACGTATGGCTTGAGAAGACGCCAGCCCTACGGAAGTTAATAGTATGAAACAAACTAAAAAAGCACCGAAAAACACCACTTTCAATAACAACATTTTTCAACACTGCTGATCAGAGCAGAATAGCGCAAGTTACTGGGGTTCCCTAAGTAGCAGGTGTAGCATTTTTATGAAGCAACTAACTTTGGTATCCCAGTGTTTCCCAATAATTTATGTGACAAGTTTCTCAATAGTTGTTTTTTACGGGCAAAAGCAAAGCAAATATGTCAAGAATTTCCTTGTAACTTGTTGGAAATATTTAAAAAAAAACATGCTAGTTTTGTCTCAATCAGTTCAGTTTGTTCCCGGAAACTGGATATTATGGTGAATGATAGTGGTGGATAATGAAGCTTGAGCAGTCGATCCCCAGAGGAAAGTTGAAATATTTATCGAACCCAGAAAAAAGACCCCAAAAGGAAATTCCGACGTCAAAAATATTTTTTATTATTTTGTCAGTATGGTATAAAGTCGCTGTTGCTCATACGGTATCTTCATACGGACTTTCCTAATAAAACCCTCCCAACGTAGACTATAGTTTATGAAACACTGCGCCTGTTGTTTCGGCTGTTTTCCCCATTTGATATGTGGTTTTTGTTAAATTCTGTGAACAATTCTTTTTTGCATCAAATATATTTCAAAGTGTGAAAATAGCAGGAAGTCTGATTATTTTATCATTAACTATATGCATTTTGTGGATGAACGCTTTGCAGAAAATAAAATAGGATTTAAAAACGCATTCGGAAAAAAGAAGTGGCTTGAAATTTTGAATGAAGTTTTTGAGATGAGAAACTAAATTGGCTTTATATATTGAATGAATGAGCTTCATTTCATTGATTTCATAAACATTCAAAATTTTCAGCTTAACTTGACTTGAATGAATGAGTCAGCAAAACCACAACTGTGTCTGTCTCTGTCTGCCCATCTGTCACGTACATGATCTCTTGGATTAACTACATTGCATTGGCCAGCTTTTCCTGGAAAGTATTACTATACAAACACTAAAAAAACATAATATTATTTGAGGATGTGTCAAGTCGCATTCTTTAATTAATGTACCTATATCACATTTGATTTACATATAGTTATATTTCGCGATGACATATATTTGTCCATCCATGGATATACTTTTAACTCTACTGACTCGACTATCTATATTCTTAAGAAAACTGACATCTTAGCTGATCTTAGCACACACGATACACTCTCTACATACAGTTTGTCTGGCTTTTATTAGCAAGAAACTCACCAGCCCAGAGTCATTCCACCTCCACTCCCTCCGCTCATATGTATAATCCCACTTTGTGCAAACATTCTCCCTTTTCTGCTCAGCTCAATAATGCTCGAGTGTATTTGAGAATCATGTATTAGAAGGAAGAGAAGAATACAGACAGAATTCAGAGAATTTTCAGACAAGTGTCCATGTATCCATCCAACTCCAGACAGGAAATACACTCCCACTTGCACTTTCCTATTTCTACGGTGGAATTGCTTTCAATCCTATTTGTATTTGTAAGTATATTCCACGGAGGAATATAATAAAAACATTTTTTGAGGTAATATTGGTAATAATATAGTTTTTAGGAAAATTTACCTTTAATCGTACAGCACTATTGCATTTCATGTGTGTTGTACATGTTCAAATCATTATATCATGACGTAGGACGGATCCCGCATATCTTCAAAATGGACTTGAGCTCGAAACTCGACCTCATTTCCAAATCTGTCAAAGTTGGGATCCAAGTGGCCGAGGACATTATCCAGTTCACCCGGGACTTTCACGCCTGGCAGGGAAACAACTCGTGGAAAAAGGGATGCCTGGGGGAGGGGGACGTGCTTCTCTACCAGGAGGAATTTCGCCATGCGGAAGCGGGTCGAACTGGAGAGCCAAAAACTTACGACTTGACCTTCGACCAGGGGTCCACCCCTGTGGGGTTTGAAAAGATAACTTTCATCCTCTACCGGGATCACTGGATTGACGCTACTGGGGCCACGGGGGAGGTTGTGAGTGGAGGAGTTAACAACGACTTTTTGCAATTCCGAGTTACTCCAAAATACTGTTTATGGCTTTGGCCGAGAGGATGTCACTCTGAGATTTTCATTTTTGGGAAATAGTTTGTGAAGTGAATCTCGGTGGCGGCGGAATGTGGGACAATAGAAAAAGTGCAAAAAAACCCTAATATTACAAATTTTTTTGACACATTTTAATATTCTAAACAATTAAGCACACACGCCATATTATATGCATCCGCTCGTCGGCACTGCACTCCCCTCTTATGCAGCAAGTCAGTGCATCATCATTCATCATCATCATCATCATCATCATCACCGCTGAGCTGATCAGCTGATTCCCCTCACAATACTCTCATGCATCAAGGTTGCGAGAAAGAAGAAATGTGTAAACAAACAAAAAAAAAACAAATAGTAAATAAACAAGAAACCTTCGTTCGAATCCATCAGTTCTTTCCGATTCCAATAATTTTTAAAATTATTTTTCAAGAATATTTTGTGTCACTAGTTTTGTAGTCTACCTGTATACATTTGTTGGAACAATTTTTGGAAAGGATGGAACAGGATTTTGATTCTTCTTCTTATTATTATTATTACAAAATAACCAACTGCATACTTTGCAACAATACCATCATCAATAATGGACATAAGGATGATTTCCAAGGAGTGGGGCTCCATCCTCCAGGAGATAACACCACTCCAGAGTCAACATTGTGTGGAAGTAGTAGTAGCACTACTACTACTCCACTAAAGGATCATCCGTCTAGCTCGTGGAGTGAATTTCAAAAGGGCTTCAGTCTGATGATGTGTGCCCTGTTGAAGGTGGACAATAAGATGAAGGTGACGGGGGAGGAGGGGGATGATGGACCACTGGCCAAGTTCCTAGCTGTGTGTGGGAGTAGACGAAGAAGAAGACAGCCTCCATTGTTTCCGGCGGAGTTCCAACTGGAGGCCACCATCAACAACTCGAACTCGGTTGCCAATAATCCGAATCCGAGTAGTAGTCCCCCTTGTTGTGGACACTGTTTGAAGCTGCTGACGCGGATTTTGAGGCTGGAGAAGCTCATTAAGAAGTACCAGGTAGGTAATATAAGTCGCCTGGATTGAAGACAAACAGTTTTAATGAAAGAGATGAGAGGAAACCCAAGGGTTAATAAAAATTAACTTCATTTGTTGATGTCATTTATTGTTTGTAAATTGTAAATGTTGAAAAAGGAACAACAGTTGGAACAAGTCAACAAGTTGAGGCAGTGCTTTAGTGGCTTGGCAAAAGAGGAAGGGGTGGAGGTGGTGGAACGTTGTGGTCGTAATATTAATGGTAATGGACCATACTGGAAGAGGATTCAGGAGGCTTTGTTCATGGCAAGTGAGTCTTCTTGTTGGAAGCTCCATATAACTAATTAATTTTTCTTTGTTTAAATGGGTTGTAATTTTTGTATGAAGACAAGTTGTGTTTTTTTTGTTTTTTTTTAAATAGGTGATCTTGCCGAGCGTTCAGCGTCAGCGCCTTGTGATAATAATGTAGGACGGAATAACAGTAGCACAAGTGACTCACAATCAGACTTCGGAGTCGGAGGGATCACCGAATGGAAATAGTGACACCGCCGCCGCCAGTGTGGTGGATGTACAAGTAAAAATGGAACCGGAGGATCGGGTTGGTTCAGTGAGCCCCCCTCCACTTCATTCCCCAACATTGTTCAGCAATGGTAGTAGTGATAGTATGGACGAAGCTAGTGGTTCTGCCGCCGGCGCCGGCGCCGCCACCAAAGTTGACAACTCCAAGCCCAGGCGTCCTCATCCTCCTTCCTCAACAAGAAGGGGAGCCCTGGAGAGGAGAGGATCCACAAGGCTGGAAAGGAAATGGAACAGGGATTCATCAGACAGATATAGTGATTTAGAAAATGCAGCATCGTCCGATGATGACGACAGCATCATCGAGTTTCACATACGTCATTTGGAACAGGGGGCCACCTCCAGTGATGACGACTATGATGAAGTCATCATTATCTCAGCCACAGATGATGAAGTGGAATGTTTAGCGTCAGACTCCAACGAGTCAGATCATTCTGAGGTGGACGTCGTCTCCAACTCCAAACGGAGGAAGTAAGTTTTGTTATTTTTTATTTTTTAAATTAACTAACTAGTTATAATATTAGCTATATTATTTTTTCTTTTGTCTTGAGTTTAGGATCGACAAAAAATTGAGCGAGGTGGATGATGAACTACATTGCAGCTTGGTGGAGCCGCTGGAGGAAGCCTCCACTAGGGAAGCCACCCATCTAACAGATACGTTAGGAGCTGCACCAACTCCTCCTTCATACCTATTAATCAAGGAGGAGCTCCTTCTCCTCCTGAGCACTCCGATCAAGTTTTCCCCCCTTCAATTTGAGTGTGGAGAGGCTGGATGCGGAGCTGTGATAGGAGGAGCCGACTACTCCACATTTCAAGCCATGAGGGACCACATCACCAATTCCCATTTCAGCGACAAATATTATTTCTGTATGACAATATTGACAAACCAAAAATGACCAATTTTATAGCAAACTTGATTTTCAATGCTTATATTTATTTATTTAATTTGATGAGCTATTTATTTTCATTCTTGTATTTGTAGCACAAGCTCGTCAATGCCCTGACTGCAACGAGACCCTGTCCTCCCACTGGACCCTCCGTGATCACCTCTCCAAATGTCACAAGTCGCTGGAAGCCGTCTGCGAGAGTTGCTGGCAGCCTGTCCCTCCTCAGGAACTACGATCCCACTCCTGGCGCCACAAAAACGGAGACGAAGTCCTCGCAGCCCTTCGTGCCGGCGAAAAGACTCCCCCCACCACCCCCAAGTCCATAAAAGAAGAAGGACGAATTCGAAAACGGCTACAGAAAAATAAAGGGAAATCAAAACCCACTCCTCCTCCGCCCCGACTCCCCTTCCGCTGCACTCACTGCAGCAAAGTATTTCCGGACAAGTGGGGCCTCCACCACCACTCCAAGCGGCACCTCCCTCTGTCCGCCCGTCAACATTTCGAGTGCCCCCACTGCCACGTCAAGCTACTCAGCAAGAGGTCACTCGGGGATCATCTGGAACGGATCCACAGCTCCAACCCCCACGGCTCTCGCCCTTGGATTTGCCACATTTGCGGAAAAAGATTTCACTACCACTCCGGCCAAGCCTTTCGCAACCATTTGGGAGTCCATGCCGGCGACAGGCCCTTCATATGCGAGGAATGCGGACTTGCCGTTAAAACCAAGGCTGAGTTGAAGAGGCACTCGGCCGTGCACACCAATTCCGCGTCCCAGTTCCAGTGCGAAGCCTGCGAAATGAGCTACAAGTACAAAAAGAGCTTGATTCGCCATTGGAGCCGGGATCACCCAGAGGTGGTGGTGATGCCAAAGAAGCGGGATCCGCCGCAGCAGATGCTGACATGAGTGCATTCTGAATTTAATATAATTTTTTTAAACTTTCTCGTTTATTTTTTAAATAAAACAAAGTTTTTCCAAATATAAATGTTATGCCTATTTATTTAATTTTATTTTAAACCACTATTTTTTATTTCTAAATTTTATCTTTATGAACCGTTCTCCGATGAGCTAAAAAACTTGTCCTTTTCCTATAACTCTTTTCGCAAAACTCGCATTGAAAACTATTTTGCCCGGTTTCGGTTTCCTGCTGATGTCTGGCCTGCTGATGACCTTTCAAGTCACAAGCCCTTCGAAACCCGGCACCGCACTGCTCGCACACAAACGGGCGCTCACCCCTGTGCTTCCGCAGATGAGCCTGAAGCGCCTCCCCGTCCCGCTGATGAAACTTTTTCCCGCAGAGGTGACACACGCGATGCCTGGTTTGGAGGTCAGGTCGATGCTGCCTGGAAATGTGGCTTTGGACCGCCACCTTGCTGAGCAACTTGATGTGGCAGTAGTCGCACTCAAACTTTCTCCGGAGGTAGACCGGCAGGTGGGATCGCTTGTGAAGGTTCAGCTTATGGGGATGGTCAAAGACCTTGGAACAGGTGTCACACTTGTGGAGCAGCCCGTCTTGGCGGCGGTTAAGTTCCTCAATGGTCCCATTCCTCTCGGCCTCCAGCAACTGTAGAAACAGGGGCTTCAACAACACTTTCCTTCTGGAGAATAAGTCTGCCAACTCAGCGTCGCTCTTGTGACTCCAAAGGTGGGCCTTCCGTCGATACGGCAGTTTAACTGCATGGACCGCCACCGGCTTCCAGCAAATCTCGCAAATGGAGGTGGAGCGGGAGTGGACTCGGAGGACGTGGTGGCGAAAGGAGACGCCGCCGCCTTCGAGGGTCAGTTCGCAGGCCGGGCATTGGCGGCGGTGATACGACGAGTCTTCCATGTGGGTCGCCTTGATGTGAGCTCGCATCCTCTTGAATGCTTGGGAGTCGACTCCGGCCACGCTCATTCCGCAGTTGGACTCTTGACAGGTCAGTCTCGTCGGGGAATATGAGACTAGGCCCCAACGACAGAGGAGGAGTCCCTCCCGCCCCCCTTGTACCAAGTAGAAAACAGTGGGGTCCATACGGTCTTGGAATGGGGTCTTGGTGGTGGATTCTGAAGACAATTTGGCAGTTCCAGCAGCCGCAGCGGTCACTATTAACTCTTTGAGATTTAACTTTCTTCCGATTGTTTTGCTTGGGTCATCCTTCTCCTCCTCCTCCTCTTCTATTCCCACCCCGGGTGGCTCTTCCCCAGCGGCCCTTGCCTCCTCCTTCTCCTCCTCGCTTTTATGGGTCCACTGATGTCTTTCCAAGGAATGGCGTGGGGAGCCGGAGGGATACAGTTTCCAGCAACTTGGACAGACCGTGTATGGCCTGAAATGGGCCTTTTGGAAATGATCCCGGAAAGCCCTCCCGTTCCCACAGTTCTCCAAACATATTGGACACTGTCGGGCCAGCCAGGCGTAGTCCTTTTGACTCACGTGACAGGTTTCCACGTGGTGCTTCACGCGGAGGAAGGCGTCGTAGTCTAACCCTTCAAAAGTGATAGTGCAGTTGGGCTCATGGCACTGGAACCCGGTGCTGGAGTACTTGACAATGGTGTTTAGGTAGAGAAGCGTGTTGGTGTCCACCTGGATAGAATACTTTGCGTCTGGGAATGGAGCCGAGTTGCAGAGCGGGTCGCTTTAAATTCGAGTCGTCGTGGTGAGTCGGGGACTCACAATCAACTTGAACCTCCGCCGGGTGGGCTTCGTCTTTGTCGGCATCGCTTTGAAACTGTGGTTTGGTGACACCTTGCTTCTTCCTCAACATTCTCATTTGGTGATTATACAACTTCCCCCCAATCCTCTTGAGCTCCTTTTGCTCCGCAATCTCCTCCAGCTTCTCCTTTTGGCTTTTATGGGTCCACATGTGATCCCGGAGTGTTCTCACAAAATGCATGTAATGCTTGCCGCCTGACTCTGGAAATAGTTTCCAGCAGCCCTCGCACACCAGCCGCACTTGTCCGCTGTGAGTCGAGTAGGCGTGATGTCGAAAGTCGCGAGAGTTTTCAAAGTGTTGGGTGCAGAGCGGACAGGATCTTGGCATTGCTGGAATACATAGAGAAAAATAAAATTTAGTGGAAATAATTTACAATCACCACCTCAAAAATAAAAACGCCAAAAACATTGAGACTCACTGCAATAATCTTCCTCTTGCAAATGATCATCCAAAATGTGGTATCGCATGGTTTGGAAGGAATCATAGCCCAATCCCTCCACTTCCATGGAGCACCCGTCTTCGAAGCAAACCAGCCCCCCGGAGGCGGCGGTGGTGGTACTGGTGGTGGTATACTTGATGAGCGTGGTTTGAAAGAGGAGGAGCCCCTCCTCCAGTTTGAAGAACATGTTGGGCATATGTCTAACCACTTTTTTGGGCTTAGGTTCCCCCCGTTCCTCCGCCTCCTTGACCTTTTGAAGGCGACGCTGACGCTGGAGCTGATGATAGTATCTCTTTCCTCCGAGCAGCTTCCGCTGGGCTTCCTCTTGCGCGTGGAGGACCCTGTCGGCCTCGCTCTTGTGAGTCCAGGTGTGGTCCGTAAAGTTCTTGACTCGGAATGGAAGACCGCTGTCCGGGAATGGTCTCCAGCAGGATTCGCACACCATTTTGAGGGCGGGCATGTGCTCGACAAAGAGGTGATTTTTGAGGAAAGCGCCATCCGACAATATTTCCAGGCATAACGGGCAAGATCTGGGAATGGCTGGAAAAGAAAGTGAAGTCAAAATCGAAATTAGAAAAAGAAATAGATTTTGGAATAAAAATTCATCTGATTTGAAAGGACCTTTGGAATTGGAACTTACTTAAATATTCTTTCCCATCATGGTCATCTATAATGTGATAGCGAAGTTGCTGAAATGCTCCATATTCCTTGCCGACCACCTCCTCCAGCGAGCAGTTACTCTCCAAGCATTTAAGGCCGCCTGGAGTAATCTCAATCACGGTACTCTGGAACATGAGATATTTGGTTCCAATGAGGAGAAAGTGACACGTTGGAGGAGGACGTTTCCTTTTCCCAGCCATTAGACTGCATCTGAACCAAGAATGCACTTTTGTAACTGGACCAGGAGCAGGAGGACCACTACCGCCACCTCCAAAGTTGGCTTTCGTCTTGGATTCAGTTCCAGTACCACTACCATCTGAATCATTTTCATCATCACTTTCTTCTTCTTCTTCGTTTTCTTCAGTCGAAGGTGGTACAAAGTCGTCATCACTGTCATCCTTTGATTTTTTGACATTTTTATTGTGACCACTTTGTTTAACGGCCGTCGCCTCCTTCTCCTTCACTTGTCTTCGTAAAGGTAGGTTTTGAAGGCTTTTTGAACCTTTTGGATTACTTAGGGTTCTACGACCACACCCCTTACTAGTTGCTGTTGAAGTAGACGGACCACTTATCTTCTCCGTCTTGATTTTGGACAAGTCCAGACGTTCCACCGCGACAAAACATTGTTTAATTTTGACATTTGTCTTCTTGGTGGCCGACTCCCCACTTTGTGGTTTTGATATTTCCATGATTTCATTTCCGTTGTTTGTGACTGTAGTTTCAGGCAGTTGACCATATTCTTCAGGACTTGCTCTTCCACCTTCTTCATCATTTAGGTCGTCATCATCAGACCAATCCATAAGTTCAGGTTCCGGTGGATTATTTCCAGTGCTTACAACAGCAGCGTCAGCGCCAACGCTCTTTTTGGGTGATAAACCTATAACATTAGTGACAATTATTAGAGATTTATATTTTATGAGTCATGAGATATGAGTTGAACAAATTTATTACATGATATCAACTGGAAGCGTATTCTTGTCCAGAAATCAGTAGTAGTAGTATTATCCGTCTGGAAATCCCTCCTTGAAGCATTGTTCCTTTTGGAGTAGCTAAGTATTCTTTTCAAATTGGAAACCTGGATATTGAGAGATTCCTACACAATTCCAAAAAGAGTAAAGTCATCATCATCCAATAATTTTATATATATGTTTTTTATGTGTATATATATATAATATATGGAATTGACAAAAAGTCAATTATATGGAATGTGATGTGGATGAATGTAAAAATATGTTGAAGGTCACCTGCCTCAGTTTTGACAATGATCTCCTGCAGCAGTAGAATTCCCACGAGAGCCTCATAGCATTCCGAGCAGCATGGTGGAGGAGCTCCTCCTAGTAGTCCTCTTCTGCGCCCCTCCATCTCACTCAAGAAATCTCCTCCTCCAACATCCTCCCTCCCATCCTCCTCATTATTATGATCCCTTCCCCAGTTCGAGGAAATCCCTCTTCCATGAGCCACGGATGAGGAACTCTCATCCTGGGCGATGATGATACCCGCCTTGCTCTTCAACAGCTTATTACAAAAGAGGTTAAAGGCTTTTGTAAACTTTGGCAGCGGGTCCACCACCACCTCCCCACCCCCCGAGAGTACTGGCTTGCGTTCGAAACCAACATTGCAAATGATGCATCGTGTTCCGTGCCTGTAGGTGCCTTCGCCTTCCTCTTCCATCATCATGTCCTCCATCATCCCTGGCTTCTACTAGTCCAAGTGGAATTGTCACTGTCAACTGTCACTCTGTCGCTTTTATCATATCCCTCCCTTATTATAACTGTGTTTATCAGCTGACTCTATTGTCAACAACAACAACATGGACATCCCCGATCCCCGACCACTTTCTCTATGTCGGTCCTCCGTGAATCCAAAAAACAAAATAAAACAAAACAAAACAGATGAGAAGAAAAAGAGCAACTTTTCTTTTTCCTGCCGCCCTCCGATCTCAAAAAGTCTAGTCCAACGTGAGACAGAAATAGGCATGCTACACACGACACCAACAACGCAACACTGTTCCATTCCATTTTCTTGGATCGATATCGCTCTCCAGCCAGACTAATAATTAAAATAATAAATAATCATTTAAAAATGTTGGAGGTATTGGGGTGAGGAAGGGTTCCAAGTCCCTTCCCCCCACTGAGGAGGGGAAACTGGACTAATGATGTTTCCAGTTTCCAGCTAATCCATTAAATTAGAAAGTAGTAATATTTTAGTCGTAATATTTTACTTTGTCTTTCTTTCTAGCTTTTCGCTTTTTAATAGTAACTCGCTTTAATTGAATACGGCAAAGTAAAAGAAGGGCATTATTAATTACAGGCTGACAATAATGTGAGTTTTATTGTTAAACCTGATCTAAATTAAACAACTATACATTTTTATTTGTTTATTATCTCTTAACATTCCTGTGGACCATTCTCCGGTGGTGTTGAAAGCCTTTCAAGGAAGCATAATTCCTCTCGCAGAGCTCGCACTGGAACCTTTCCTTGTCCTCATCATCATCATCATTGGTATGCCTCTCCTTCAAATGAGCGGTCAAGTCGCCCTTCCTCCGGAACGCCTTCCCGCACTGGTCGCACACAAAGGGGAGCTCGTTCCGGTGCGTCCTCAGGTGACATCGGAACCCCTCCCCGTCATTCTTGTGAAATTTTTTTCCACATTCTGGACACTCCCGCTGCTTCAGGTGGAGCAAGTCGGGCCGATGCCTCCGCTCAATGTGACTCTGGAGGGCGAGCGGGCTGAGGAGCTGGAGGTGGCAGTAGGTGCACTCGTACTTGGTCCGCAGGTGGGACGGCACGTGGCTCTTTAGGTGGCTGTTGAGGTCGTTCTGGTGCGGAAACTGTTTGGAGCACTCGGGACACTCTAAAGTCTTGCGGGTGGAGTCGTGAAAGTGATCAATGGTCCCGGCCCTCTCGGCCTCCAGCAACTCGAGGAGGAGGCGCGGGACCCGCTTATTCGAGTCAATGATGAGGGAGAGGGCGAGCTCCTCCTCGCTTTTGTGGCTGAGCACGTGGGCGCGGTGGCGAAAGGGCAGCTTTGTCTGGTGGACTGTGACCGGCTTGGAGCAAGTTTCGCAGATGCAGACGCAGGGTTTGTGGAACCGGAGAATGTGGTGTCGGAAGGCGTTGCCGCAGTCAAACTTCATCCCGCAGAGGGGACACTCTCGTGCTTTCCCTGGAAATCAACAAAAAATATCCACATTTTAACAATTTTTTTGAAGTTGGAAATAATTTCCAAACTTATAGTTCATAAATAGCATTTATTTATTTGGATTGTTTTTAATTTTTACCATCATAATCCGGATCGCCCATGTGGACCGACTTGATGTGAGCTCTCATTTTTTCGTACGCCCCCGAGTCGACAATCCCCTCAACCAAATGACCGCAGCCAACTTCCTCACAAGTCAGCCCGGAACTGGATTTCGCCACAAATCCAAATCTGCAGAGGAGCAAGTCCTCCCTCGCGTAGTAGAATAGGGTATGATCCTTGGAAACTGCGCCTTTACTGGATTCCGTCTGCACCAAATATTTTTCCTTCCA
>JAANSN010004740.1:0-14162 GCA_036850665.1 Dicranocentrus wangi | reverse complement strand
GTTGGTTCCGAGTATTATTCTTATTATTCGCCAACTTGTCTAGTTTCACCCGTGGGCTCCGCTTGGACAAATAGCTCGAGCCTGATTAGGAATTTTAAAAATTACAAAATTAATTTTGTTTTTGGATTTGTATTTTTTTATGAACATGTTAAACAAATTAACAAACTTACATTTGAGCACCACCTCCGCCCTCAGCTTCTCGGACAACCTGGATACGAGATAATACTCCTCCGCCTCCCCCTCCTTGTCGCCCCTTCCCTCCAACGACTTGTTCAGCTCCAGCACCCGCCGACGATACCTCATCATCAAAATCCCTGATTGGTCCACTTCCGCGCCCTCCATCACCCCATGGATTTTTCGAACGGAGGCCTCCACCTGGAGGCGAATCCCCTCCAGCTGCTGGTACAGCCCCGAGAATTCCCCAGCCAGGGCTCCACAGGCGCGGCAAAGGGGCACCCCAACCCCCTCGCTAACTCGGGCAGGAGGAGGCGTCAGCGTCAGGGCTTGGAACAGGGCCCCAGTCTCCACTCCCAAATACCTGGTCAGCAATGTGAAGGGCAGAGAAGTGGAGCTGGAGGTGGCGCTTCTATTATTATTATTCCCAGCATTCCGACCTAAAGTCTTCTTGATCGGCCGAAGACACATGAAGCAACCGGCTCGGGTGTCCACAAGAAATCCCATGTCACACTTTTTACACTCTTTTAATTAATTTAATTAGCAATTAGTAAGAAAAAAAACAATGAAACTGAAACAATCATTTCGAAAGGAAAAGTTTTGAAGTGAAACAAAAGAAAACGGAGATTTCACTCTGATTTCTGGTCTGGTGGATGATTTCCATGAGCAAAATATATCTCGAAAGAAAGTAAACAAAAAAGTAAAAGGCAAAAAGTTCAAAATTGGTCTCCGCGCCTCAAGTTTTCTCGGCTGGGGGCATCAAGGGATTTTTGGTGCTCAGGCTTTCATGCCAAGTAATAATACCATGCATGTACTGCTTTATGTAAAGGAGCATCATCATATCATATCATGCTTGAAGAAAGAAGCATTTTCTCCCAATCAACTAATTTTTAGTTAATTTCAATTAATCTTCTTGAAAACTTGAAGACACAAATGACTTCGTGGAGTGACGTCAGGAAGGAGTGGAAATCGAAATCCGAGATTTTAATGCTTAAAAATGAGAGCGAGTGTGAAGACGAGCTGACTCATGATTTTATTTTGCACATCATTGCAAAATTCCTTGTATGTAAACGATTACCATTTATTATGTGCCATGTGTACATGGTACATTATAAAAGCAGGACAAATTAAATAAAGAGCGTAACTTTTTAGAAACGTAGCTGAATTTTTTTTAAACAACACCTTGCTGTTGCTTAACATCAGTCAATTGCTGTGCTGCTTACAAAACATCAGTCAATTGCTGTTGCTATGACCTGACCTGACCGTCCAATTTCAGAATTGTTTATTTGATCATTCATAACTTGCCAAGGGCTTGCAAATGACGCCCCATTAACTATAGCTTGCCATTTGAAAAAATAATTTGATTTGACCTTTGACCCAGTTGCGTTTGGCCGACAAACATGAGTAAAGCAATACTAGCTTCAGCTTCGCTTTCAGCTACGTAATAAAAAGTTGGAAGTGGATAAAATGTCTGTCCCGTGTATCTGTTTATTTATCTGTCCATATATATATATATATGCGCACGATAACTCCCAAAAATGTTTCATCCGATATTGACGCCAAATTTGCCATACATACATGTTCAGTGACCCCTCTGACATATTATTATTATGGCGTAGAAATATAGAAATTGTTGCGCGGGTTGGGCGGCTGGCTGCAATAAAAGGATTACAACAGAACTGCTTACGCGAAAAAAATCAGCAAAAAATCATTTATATATACAAAAAATTATCAAAGTCTTATTTCAAGAAATACTTGAGGATCCGACGAACGAATGTTTTCAATTGAATAAAAATTGTATGTTGATATAATCCTAAAATATATTTTAGCGCAACCTCCTCCTCCTTCCAAACGAATCGACGGACACGTTAGCGCTGACGAGGGGATCACCCAACTCTCGGGCGTAGTGGGCGTCTTCAATCCCGTCTTAATTCTTCCACTCCACCACCTCACTCAACACCTCCAATCCAATAGTCTTTACCTTTCGAAGCGAAGCTTTTGCCTAAAAACAATCAATTCAATCGGTTTTTCAAGCATTTTATTTTGCTTTGAAGTACAAAAGCGACATCTTATCTTGAATTTATAACTAATTAATGTGGAAAGGAAGGTTATAATTATTTAATTTACTGAAGTCTGGTAGTGCTGCTGCTGCTGCTGCTAGAACTGATGACGTTTGATGAGAAACTGCCGCCTCCACCTCCACACGGGTTGTTTCACCACCGGACAGCAGCAGCACAGGAGGACCGGCATCATTTTTCTTCTTCTGCAGTTCCTCCAGTATTGGGACCAGCTTGTCCATGTGGTGCCGCAGGATATGAGTTTCCACCCTGGATTTCGATCTTTGAGCACCGCCCCCGCAGAACCCGCAACTGTAGACACCACCATCATCATCATCCTCTTCATCAACACATTTATTGGAAATGGGCATCTTGCTAAATAACTTGACCAACATGGACTCAAACTGCTCCGGAGACATTTCCGGGGGTTTGTATTGGGCGAAAAGGGAGGAGCGGTGTTCGGCGTAGCGGTGCTCAGTCAGCCCTTGGGAGTAGCGAAAGCACTTGGGGCAACTGTCGCATTGGAACTGCTTTCCGCCCGAATGACTTAATTTGTGGATGCGGACGCTGCTTTGGAGAACCACTTTGGAGCAGAGGCCACACTCGAGTTTCCCGCTTGGGAGTGTCTTAAAGGGGAATTGATGGAGTTCCTTCTGTTGTTTGGATTTGGAATAGGAGGAACGCTCACTCGTTGGAACACAATCCAGCTGTGGGAGCTCGAGCTCTTCTTGGGGATCTTCCAGATCTGGAACTTCTTCTGTCTTCACTTCGGATTCTGAAGTCAGTCTCCTTCNTCTTCTTGGGGATCTTCCAGATCTGGAACTTCTTCTGTCTTCACTTCGGATTCTGAAGTCAGTCTCCTTCTTTTCGTCAAACTGGTTTCCGTTGATGACCTTGTGGAGTCAACCTCTGAGCCGGAAACGCCTTGTGGACCTGTGTCACTAAGAATATTTTTCTGCTGAAGCTCCGTCAGTTTCGGCCCCAGCTCCTTCGTGTGATGCCTGACCAGATGGTTTCTCACTCTCGTTTTGGATTGATGCGTGGCCCCACAGTAGGTGCAGCGGAAGGCGCCAACCGCCAGCTGCGGAATGTCAACCCCCTCCAACATAAATTCCGTCACAAGCCTCTCGAACTGGAGGGAAGAGCAGTTGGGGACTTTGTAGGACCTCAAAAAGGCGGCCGGATGGTCCGTGTATTTGTGGTCCCAGAGGTTGTTGGAGTGGCGGAAGGATTTGGGGCAGAGGTGGCACTTGTGGAGCCTTCCAAGGGAGTGGGTGGAGTGGTGGTTGCGGATGCTGGTTCGGAGCAGCACTTTGGAGCAGATGGAGCACTGAACTTTACCGCCCGGAAGGTCCCGGAATGAAATTAGTATTTTAGAGCGCGAGGAAGGCTTCAGATTGGGCCCACGCGTCCTCTTTAAAATGCCATCATCCGACTGGGACACGTCCTCTACCGCTGGATTTGGAGCAGGTTCCTCCACGACTGCTGGTTCCAATACTCCTCCTCCTCCTTTCTGAAGGGCCATCAGCCTTGGCACCAGCTCCTCCTCCTTGTGGTGCCGGAGAGCGTGACTCTTGACTCGACCTCGAGACTGCTGAACACTGTCGCAGAAGGGGCAGGAGTAGGCGCGGAGCCCCACTTGCGTAATCTCCAGCCCGGCATTAAACAACTCCTTTATGTGCTTCTCGAACTGCTCGGAAGAGCAGGAGGGCTCCTTGTATTGGGAGAAAAAGGAGGAGCGGTGCTCCACGGCTTTGTGGTCGGACAGGTTTCCCTGGGAGCGGAATGTCTTGGTGCAGAAGGAGCAGGCGAATGGCCTGTCGCCGTCGCCCCCCACCTCCACCACGATAACGTGCGATAATTTGTGGGTGGTAATGCCGAGCCCACTGACCACTTTGGAGCAGATCCCGCATTTGTATCTATCCGGTCCAACTCTCCGGAAGGGTATTCTTTGTTCTGGAGGACTGGTGGCGGCGGCCGGGGTGGTAGCACTTGGGGGTGGTGGTTCCAGTTCCAAAGCAGACTCATAATCATTTTCACTTTCTTCTTCTTCTTCACTTTCACTCGCAGGCTCCTCCTTAATTATTTCAGCTTCCTTGTCGTCATCGTCATCATCGTCGCAGCTAATCCCATCCTCTTCCGGATCACTTAGCATGTCCATGTCCCCACCTCCACCTCCACTTGACGGAGAGGTTGGAGAAGGGCCTGGATTTGAGAAGATATTCGCAAAAAATGAGATATTTTTTTTACACATTTGATTTCAAGTTTAATAAAAATATATTATTATTATTTTATAAATATTATTGATATATCGAATGAATGGAAATAAGTATATATACTGTTCATATGATGACCACCGGAACCACCGGATGCAGGTGGTGACGATGAAATACTAGCAGTAGTAGTGCTGCTGCTGTTGTGATTTTTCTTCTTCTTCTGGAGGAGGTGGTAATCTTTCCAAAAATTATTGTTCCTTTCCAGTCGCACCCGTGGATTCCGCTTGGATAAAAGTCTCGAACCTGAAATGAATAATCAAGACCTGATTAATTATTATTAATAAATTGAAATTGTTGTAATTTAATTTTAAAACATTTTTTTTTTATTTTACATTTGAGCACCAGTTCCCTTCTCAGCTTGTCCGACAAGGATAATGACGACGACGACGACGACGTGGAGGTGGTGGTGGAGCCCACCTCCTCCATTCCGCTTTTTTGACGCTCCTTCTTCCTCTTCCTCTCCTCCTCCTCCTCCGACCCCACCATCATCACTCTATGTATTTTCCGAACAAGCGCCTCCGTCTGGAGTCGAATCACCTCCAGCTCCTGGTACAGCCCCGAGAATTTCCCAGTCAACTCGGCACAGTCGCCACAAAGAGGCACCCCAACTTCAATCACCCCCGGAGGACTGACTCTTCTGATTCCCAGACCCTGGAACACCTTTCCCAACTCCACTCCCAAATACCTCGTCAACAGCCTGAAAGGGAGCAGCTTGTTGGAGGAGTTGGAGGGGTTCAGGCTTTTCGAACATGATGACGATGATGACGATATCCTCTTGAGACACATGAAGCAGGCCGCCCGAGGCCCAGTGTCGACGATAAATGATGCCATAATGATATTTCCTGGGTCACCACCTTCACCCACCACCACACCACCCTTTCTTTACTCCAAGCCTAGTAGTGACAAGAAGGGTCAAAGGTTATTAAATTACACACAGATCAAAAACAAAATAAAATGAAAAGAGAGAAGTTCATTCTGATTCTGCAAGAATAATTTTCGTCAACAAAAAGAGTAGAAAACATAAGTCAGGCCACTCAAATGTTTCTCGCGCTCCCCCTCTTTCCATGTCTGGGGAAACGTGATACATTTTCCTGAGTGCTACCAAAAGAGTTTATTATTATGTATGCATGCATGCATTGATGTAAGATGTCAGAGGAGGATTTATTTTTTTTTGATGTTTTCGAACAATTTTCGAACCAGAGAATGATAACCAAATATGATGTAAATTATATTTTTTACAATCAGTAATAGCGCCATTACTGAGATTTTATTGTTGTAATTTTTATATATGTAACAATCATACAATCCTTTCATTCCATCCATATATCCATCAAAAAAACTAAAATACTTTGACACTGAGAAATGTTCTGCATTTTTTGGGCTTTTTCTATCATTAGCTTCAGCGCCAATATGAAAATAAAAACCTCCTGAAAGTGATGCAACAAAACAATAAATGCCTGATAATTACATTTATTGCTGGTTTTAGTTTAGTTTTCTACTACTTTTACCGACTTTAAATATGGAGGGTTACTGAAATGCTTTAGGAGTGCGGCGGCGGAGGACCGACCACAACCCACCTTTGATTGATTTGAGAGCTTTGTCTTAAATTCCTAGTATCATGTAATTATCCTCCAGGAGCGTTTGTTGATTGTGACTGCCACCACCGTTGTATTGACCCTGCCTCTGCCTCTGCTGCTTCTCCGGCGGAGGAGTTGGTTCCACTGGTTTATCATCATTATCCACCTCCATTTTAGTGTCTTCTTCGCGTCCCAGCACGAGGTCATCAGCGTCATCGCCACCATTTTTCTGCAGTTCTATCAGTATCGGAACTACTAGCTCCTCCATGTGGTGTCGGATAATATGGGTTCTCCACTCTGCACCTGTACCTCTGAGCGGAGTCGCCGCAGTAGCCACAGCTGTAGAGACCTCCAACGGACTTCCGAACCGGCAGACGCTCAACAAAGGCCTTTGCCAACCTCTCCTCGAACTGCTCGAAAGACAACTTTGGGGGTTTGTATTGGGGGAAAAGGGAGGCTCGGTGAGCCGTGGTCATGTGGTCAGACAGACTGTTGGAGTAGCGGAAGGACTTGGGACAGTGGTCACAGGGGACACGCTTATTTTTGCTCGAATGAGATCGCTTGTGAGATCTGAGGCTGACTCGCCGTATGGCCTTGGAGCACCGTCCACACTCGAACTTTCCGCTTCTCAGCCTCTTAAACTGGATTTCCTCGGAGGAGGAGCACGTGTCGTCATCATCGTCAATCGCCTCCTCTTCTGCCTCCACTCCAATCCCTTCGGGTGGTGGTGGTGGTGGAGGTGCTGAAACGGAGGTACCCTCTTTCTTCTTTTCTTTCCCTCGGGAGACAACGACATGATGTTGTTGATGATGTTCATCGTTTTTATGCTGCAGTTCCATCAGTATTGGGAGTAGCTCCTCCACGTGATGCAGGAGGATATGATTTTCTACTCTGCCTCTTCGTTTATGAGCAGCAGTGCCGCCGGGAGGGCAGTAGCCGCAGTTGTAGACCACGCCACCGCCACTAACGGATGACTTTTTTTGAACCGGCAGCCGTGCAACCAACTTGACTAATACGTCCTCGAACTGTTCGAAAGTTAGCCCAGGCTGCTTATATTGGCTCAGGGGGTTCAATTTCTGGTTCAGCTTCTTCCTTCACAATAAAAATATGATGTTGGTCTGCGGATATTTCATCCTCGCTAGTGGCATCTTGGAACGTACCACTACCTTTCAACTCATCCGGCAATTCCACCAAACCGGAAGTCAGTCGTCTTCTTTTCGCCAATGAGGTGATAGTTCCAGATTCTGATGAATTACTTTCCCGTTGATTAGCAGCGTTGTCTTGAGTCGGGTTCCTTTGTTCCGAAGGAGTGCCGAGTTCCACTTTAAAAATAATAGGTCCCTCATTCACATCGGTCTTCATTCCGTCCGCGTCTTGTTCCACCACCTTCACTCCAATGAGGGTGCCTGAAGGATCTGAAACGGAGACGGCTTGACGAGGAGGACGGTTTGCTTCCTCGGAGACAATCTCATTTTCCTGCAGTTCGGCCAGTTGACGACTACTGCTCTTCTGCTGAAGCTCCACCAGTTCCGGCCCCAGCTGGTCCGTGTGGTGCCGGATGATGTGATTTCGCACTCTCGCCCTCGTTTGGTGAACACTGAGGCAGAGGCCGCAGGAGAAGGAGCGCCGTCCGAGCTGCGGAATATCAACCCTGTCAAGACATTCCGCCAACAGCTTCTCGAACTGTTCTGGAGAGACGCTGGGAGTCTTGTAGGAGGCGAAGAAGGTGGACGGGTGGCCCGAGTACTTGTGGTAGCGCAGGTTTGTGGAGTGCCGGAAGGACTTGGCGCAAAGGTCACACTTGTAGCAGACCCTTGCAGCCAAAAAATGGGATGATTTGTGGGTGGAGAGACTGGTCCTGTGAAGTGCCTTGAAGCACAAGCTGCACTTAACTTTACCCCCCGGAAGTTCCCGGAATGAGATTTGGTCGCTACAGGAGGAGGCGTCGTGGTTGCAATAGTTTCCTTCTGGCTCCTTCTCTTCCCCCCGCCGATCCCTTGATTCGCCCCCTGATGATGGAGAATCTGCGGGAGAGACATTTACAAATTAGGATATATTTTGTATTTTGTAGTTTAGTTTCAATGCGTACCACTTTGACCTGGTGCAGGTGGTGAAATCCCTCCGGTGGAGGAGTTGTCAAGATTTTGCTGGAGGTGGTGGTGGTCTATTGGAAATAACTTGTGTAGTCGCACCCGTGGGTTCCGTTTCGATAACAAGCTGGAGCCTGGAGTGAAATTTATTTAATTTTTTTTTCCAAATATAAATAACTTCAATTTGTCAAGAATATTTTTAACTTCCGCTTAAACAACCTGTGACCTTTGACCTTACATTTTAGCAGTACTTCCTTTCTCAACAAATTCTCTGAATATCTGGACACCAGTGGTTCCTCCTCCTCCTCCTCCTCCGCCTTCAGACCCGACGAACATGACTTTCCAAAGAGCCTTCTCTGACGATCCTGCTGGGAAACTTGTTCCAATCCCAATTCCAACTCCTGCTCATCCTCCTCCTCCGCCTCTTTCATCACTCCATGTATATTGAGAACAAGGGCCTCCGCCTGGAGCCTGATCACCTCCAGCTGCTGGTACACCCCCGAGAACTCCCTCTCCGCCTGGAGCCTGATCACCTCCAGCTGCTGGTACACCCCCGAGAATTCCCCAGTCAGCCCCCCCACCCGCCACAAAGCGATACAATAGCCATCATCATCATTAGAGATGTTAAATCATGTCTCATGTCGTTTCCATGTCATGCCATGCTTTGACATGAATTTTGGATCTACGACATGGCATGGACATGGAGTTTCCAAAAATCATCATCATCGGTCAACACATCGGCCCTTGATTCGGCCCCTGATGATGGAGAGTCTGCGGGAGATATAATTTACAAATTAGGATATATATTTTTATTTGATTTTGTAGTTTAATTTCAATGCGTATAATCTATCTTGACCTTGTGCAGGTGGTGAAATCCCTCTCCGGTGGAGGAGGAGTTGTGGTGATGATTTTGCTGGAGGTGGTGGTGGTCCATTCTAAAATCATCCGCCAACTTTGGACCCGTGGGCTCCGTTTGGATAGAAAACTTTGAGCCTGATTTCATTCAAATTTATAAAAAAAATACAGAATATTAAAAAAGCTTTTGATTACTGGAACACAATTAGAAATGCAAAAATATTGACTTGTTAAAAGTGAAAAGCTTTTTTTCTGGACCTAATTTTCATTTTTTAGCTTTAATAAGTAATCCCTTCCTTAAATTCTCCGAAAATCTGGACACAAGTCCGCCCTCCTCCTCCGGAGCCAAAGAATCCTTTTGCCGATACTGCGAAAGCTCCAAGTCCACCAACTCTTGTTCCGCCTCCCCCATCACTCCATGGATTCTTCGAACACAGTCCTCCCCCCGGAGCCTTAACACCTAGCTGGTGGTATAGCCCCGGAGAATTCTCCAGGCAGCTTCCCACAATCATCACACAGCCGAGGAGAAAGAGGAACCATAATAAGTTGAGCCGCATCTGGAAGTGTCGTCAGTCAGCACCTCATCATCGAGCACCTTTTCAAAGTCCACTTTCAAGTACCTGCTCAGCAATTTGAGTTGAAGGATGGAGGTGGTGGCGGCATACGCACTTGATCCATCCAGGCATTTGGAAATACTGTCCATCGGGAAAGGATTAGCTGGTGGTTGTTATTAGATTACTTACGAATGCATAATGTAATAATATTTATGCTTATTATTATGCAGTAATCTTCTTGTGATATGTGTATGCTCTATTGAAAAAAAAAGTTGAGGTTATTTTTAGAAGGAATTTATTCAAACAAATTTTGACCTCAAAAAATATTCTTGGAACAGCAGCTATGTATGATGTATGATATTTTTTCCATTTCTTTATCAATCTGTGTGTTACATAATGGTAATGAGAATGATGCCAACACAATTACTAGCAAATCATACACATATTTTTATACCTAAATACTTGTGGCAATATATCTACTATTATATTAAAATGACCATGTTGTCATATATTCAAATTGCATTCTCACTCACTCGTGCTACGTAGAGAAACGGAGCGCTTATCAAATAATACTTTTATGTTAAGACATATATGATGGTATGGAGATTGCAATTACCACTCCAAATTTTTGGTAAATGAGGATGGTGATTGCAATCTCTTCCTCCTGTGAGAATTTATAATCGATTATCATCATCAACCCATGAGTAACTTGATCTAGTTTTTTTATTGAGTTTGTACTTATAAATTTTTTTAAACAATTATATCATTCTTTTCTTTATTTTTTCAAAAGAATTAGCAATGTTCTTATAACTACAACATTTAGTACGATATCACAAAAGTAAAGACAAAAAATTCCACAGATATCACTTTAATTTTTGGTTCGACATGTTTTTCACAATACCTAACCTGGTTACCATGATTCTGTATAAAATTTATTACATCACTTCAAAAAAAGTAGTATGGTATTCCAAAACGATAAGTTAAACGGTAATTAAGGAAAGTGAATAGTTTGTGACGGAGCTCATTCGAATCCATTATGTAATTATTGCCTGTCTATATATTGCCCGGTCAGTATACCTTGATTTCCTGAATACACCAAACAGGTACCTGCTTGGGAAAATGGGTTATAAAATTTGAGTTCGATTCTAACTGAAACACAGTTCTCTAACATGTATTCTAAGTGCAGATTCCGCTGTCTTTACATGATTTAAATCATACGCAAAATCGTATTACCATGTGCAAACTCATCTCGATTATAAAACCATGCCCTCGTTTTCCGACGTTAGTCCAAGACTGGTATGCAACAGATGATAAGGTAAAAGGCAACGACCTTTATACCTGTTATACTTTAATTAGAATCGGCATATTGTTCAAAGTCATATAAAGTTATATAACTTCAATTATTGATTTGGTGGCGGCGATTATTTAGTTACGTTGTCTAAGTGGTTGAAAAATGACAAATTATACGTCTACATTAAACATTCAAGCATTCCAGGGGCGAATGTCTCCATATATCTGTTTCCGTGTTTAAACCAATCAATCAACTATTTGCTTAAAGGTAGCTTCATTGTTCAAAAATAAATGAATTCTAATATATATTTCTTTTGTTTTTGAGTGTATCTCGTAAATGCATCTCCAACCGCAAAGCCACCTATGAGACATTCTAACAATGCTGCAGGATATGATTTACATAGGTATTAAGATTTCCCCCTGTTACGTACCTAAGGTAAGGTACGTAACACTTCCCCCTGCGAACAGAATGACGTCCTCGTCATTTTATTGTTACATTCGACCTCATAGATTTAGATCTTGCACACCTGATTTTGCTCGACTACCCGGGGCAAACATCCCTCGCGCAGAACCCAACATTTACGTGGAAGTACCACTCCCTCCAGGTACATCACCTCCGGGTTACAACCTCCCCGCAGTCCCTGGCCCATCCGGGACACAACCACCAGCTCTGCCGACCCAGGCTCGCCAAGCCTCTGAATTCCAAAGACTCACCAACAAAATTGAATCCCGGCTGCTCCAGCCAAATCACCACCCGGGGGAACACACTGAACAAAGCAAGACCCTCCCGAAAGCTAATCGCCCGCCCATCTCGGCTCCCATTCCATCCCCCCGTTTTCGCCTTCCTCCCGTGCGCAAACCAGTCTTTTGCAAAAACTGCGGAACCTCGTCCCACCACACGAAACAGTGTAGAAAAAAGAAATAAAATCAACAACTATGGACAGACGATTTTTCATTCCACACTATTTTGACCCCCGACGCGAAGATCAAAGCAGGGACTTACTTGTAGGAGCCCTTCGTCGGCTTTGCGAGTTCCGCGTACCCTTCCACCAACTGGAGCCAGGAACGGCGTCCCCTTTTCGTTTGCTCTTTTTCTATATTTTCACCCCATTTACTTTTGCAGTTATTCAGTTAATCAATGCAATCCTGTTCGCCAGAGAACAGTATGTTGTTACTCTTGCCATTGTACAGGGTAACCAGGACCCTGACGACCACCTCCCTGACTACCAGTCTGATCCCCATGACGACCACATAGATGAGATGCCCAGGCCACCAAACATACCTGAAGGCCGCCCGGACGGTGACGGACACGCACAAGACTATCCTATGAACAACCAAAGAGAACTCTCTGGAGGTCAGGTTCGTTTAGTACCAGGCTGGATTTTGGCTTGGATCCCGCGGACGCCATCCTCCAATACTCCCACCCCGTCAGGCACCTCGCCAAATCCACCCAGTCTGTTGGAACTTTACCTTCCTGAACTAGCACACCTGAATACCACCTGTAACACCTGCAATCATATCGGACACGCGGATGAACTTTGCCCAAATAATCTAGAACCGTGGAACGACTGCCTGGACTTCTCCACACGCCTCAAACTCCGTCACCCAAGACTGGCCCCGAATTTCCAATACAACTTTGACCAAGTCGGTAACACGCCTTAAATTAACTCCAAAATTTAGCATAAAACACACCTATAACTCATAAGCAAATGTAACGGACACCATAATAATAGTTAGCTAAATAGAGATAGATAAGCATGGCTCCTAACCCGGAGTTCCTTCCATAATTTTCAAAATATTTCGTTGAAAGAACATATGAAAGTTCCATTAATAGTAGTAATTAATTAATTAATTTGTCAGGTAGAGCCTAATTGGCAATAAGTGGATAATAGTAATAATAACCGGATTTAATCCAACCCTGTAAAAATCATAAGTTAGTCTAGATTGAGTCAGCTAAAAACAATAAGTTTACTGTCAGTCCTTGGATGCAAAAAGTGCCTAGGAAGCAAGTTCGGAGATATCTTGGTAATTAACGATAGGTGAATTGAGTTCAGGGTAAATATATCAAATTGTCACAATTTCAAAATAATTAATTAGGCAAGCGAAAGGTTATCCCACAGACTAGGTGAGAAAAACACCTGTGCCCGAGTGCAGCTATTTCCCACGGTAAAAAGAAATGTCCCGTCACAGCCCGTAAATACTTATTTGTAATATTTGCGAATATCCCCACTTAAGTAAGATTAACTACAAGAGATAGTACAGTTCCCAGTGTAAAAAGTGAAAGTTCCTATGAATTAAGTCCATTACAATTAATTAATTAATTAACAAAAACATTTTATTAATTAAGTAAGCAATTTATTGAACCCTACATCCAAATGTTAAATGTACATTCAGTCCCATACGTCCTTTAAAGAATACACAAAAATCCCCATAGTTAGTAAGTACAGGTAATTGCGAAGCAATCTAGCAATATTTTAATCCACACTACACAATTAAATAATTAGGTAAAAGGTTTAATTAATTAAGGTATTACAAGGTATGAATTTTACCACTAAAACGGCTCATGCACACCTGGCTATGTATAAAAAGTTTCGAGCTCACCGGTAGACTATCTATATTTCAACATCAAGTCCTCTTTTAAACACTCAATTCAAGGCATGCAAACCCCACACATATGAAACAACTTTCTCGCACATTTTTTATCCTCATTATCAAACACGAATTTCCTTCCCAACCTTCGCCTCCATTCAAATCCAGACACCAAGTGTTCGTATCGTGAATTGGTTACGAAGCCACCCGCTTTCATAATTCGGGAGAACAGTCTCTCATATCCTCCCACAAATCCCCGATTTGCATTGGATCGGCCTGCTGTCCATCCAGTATCTGTTGCAAACAAACCACCACAAATAACATACAGCTATTCGGAACCCTATCCAAGCAAACAAAAAAAACAAAAAAGCCCTGTCAGAAAACCCCACAAAAGTGCACACACGCCACACGTTTTCTTTCTGAAGGAAACACTTTAAAAAAGCTGGCAATTCAAGTGGCAAAATGCACAATTTCCACACGTCGGCGTAGCTCCAACGTCCGTCTCACAACACAACAGAGTTTTAATAATGCATCCCAATATCGTGGCACGGGTGCTCCCTTAACAAAATTACAGTCTTACAAGGACATGGTTTCATGTGCCCGGTGAAATTTGAAGGATAATTGGCAACTTCTGGAGCAGAATTTCACGCTGCGTTCGGCGGTGTATTGTATTTTTTGCAAAACACATACCTGTAATTAT
>JAANSN010004739.1:0-14163 GCA_036850665.1 Dicranocentrus wangi | reverse complement strand
TGGATTGCACTCAAGAAGACGAGCAAAATGTTTCTGCTGCGTGCTGAATAGTAGTAGCGATTACGCTCCAGCGGAGATAGTATCTCAGCCAGTTTACATTATTAAATTTTAGATAGAATCTAAATTTCAGTAATACTATAAAGTGTTAGAGTTTTCGCACAAAATTAATTAGCATACTAATTAGCACATTATGAATAAAATTATTAAAGTAGTTTTAATTGTAGTGCTAACTTTTGGAGATTTCTTTTGCACATGGAAAGAAGGGTTTGTGGTGACTGGTGTGAGTGTGGAGGAAGACTTGACCTTGACAAAAGAAGAAAAAAATGCTCTCGATAGGGTACTACTTATTTGTTTGCTAATTTTTTTGTAATTTAATGTTTCTCCTGCAAATTCAATTTTTTAAATCAATAGCACTTTAGATTTTGAACTGATTGATTGATTTTTTGGTGCATATATATAGTTTAAGCCGAGAGTGATTCCACGTTTAGCTCATGACTACATGAAAACCGATATTTATCTCATCCGCTGGTTGAGAGGTAGGTAACACAATCAAATTTCAAGATCACATTTAAAAATAATTTCTTATTAAAAAATCAGTTTTTTGGGAATTTCCCAGCAAGAAAGCTGAACCAGCAACAAGCAGAAAAGATGCTAATGGATGTAAGTACCACTGGATCGAAATGAAATTCTGTTTGGGGAAAAATTTATATAGAAATTCTAATTTTGAAACAGGCTATTCGCTGGAGGAAGGAAAATAATATCGACAAAATCAATTCGGAAGACTGGACGGAAATGACGGAAGAGCTCGGCTTTTCCTACACCACCTCCAGTGTGGACAAAGCAGGGAGGCCAATTGGGATGGCACCCGTGGGCACCTGGAACATTCGGAGGGCGGCCCTCACAGGAAGGCTCCACAAGGCCTCCAGATTCTTCATCAAGTGCATGGAGGAGGCGACGCAACTTGTGGTGCAAAAACAGCTTCAAGGAAAGAATGTCACGCAGTGGAAGGTCCTCTTTGACGTTGAAGGGTTTAATGTTGTCCAGCATGCTTGCCCACTGTGTAAAATATTCAAAATATTTTTTTTTAAATTGAATTTAAGGTACATCTTTTAGCAAGTAGGAACTAATTGGGTTTTATAATATTTTCCTTTCTCACCCGTCAGGCCTGTCAGCGTATATATCCTTTATCCACACTTTGGAAGCCCGTTATCCTGGATTTGTTGATCAAATCATAGCGATTAATAGTAAGTCTGGGTGCAACGCAACGTTTTTAGTCGTGTCGTGCGTGAATTGGTTTTACCGTGCGAAAATATAACTTGATTTTGTTTTTTTTTTGTTTTTGTTTTTGTAGTTCCTCCATCCTTCCAAATTATCATTGACGCGATCGTCCCACTCATGAGCGAAAGAACTCAAAAGTCGCTGAGGCTATTTGGAACGGATAGAAAACAATGGGAAAAATATTTAGACAAGGAGATTGAGCGAGATCAGAGGCCACCGGAATTTGGTGGCAATAAAGAGGAATATTAAAATAAAATGTTATTATAATTAAGAGGAAGAAACAGTTGTGAAATTATACCCTGCCTATAATAAATCAGTCTTTTTGGAATACCGCATGTGAAGTTTGTTCTGTCTGACTGTTGTCATCTGTGGTGGTCAGTTGACTAGTTGACTTACAGAAATGATGGTTCTGAAATCAATGCTTTATTGTTCCTCCAGCAGTCCTCTCAGTCAGTCTGCCTTTAAATAGTAATAAGTCAATTAGTCTTGAATTCCATAAATATTAGAATAGTTTATGTTTCTTAGTCCATTTTAATTTTTCATAAAAATTACATAGGCATACTTGCCATCTATTATAAGAGTAAACTACCTCTCAATTTTAATTAGTCCGTCATCCGCTCCATGCCACATGCCACATACCATCGTCATCATCGGTGATTTCAAGGAAGTGAGAAGAGGATGCCTTGTTGCAGATTTAAGAAGTGAGCAACAGATTACCTATACGCCTATCTAGATTAAAGAAAGAAATGAAAAACAAAATTATTTTGTTTGTAAATTTGCATTGCATTCAAATAAGCAGCTACTTTTTATTATTTTCATTCCGCTAGTTTGTGTTTCCTCGTCCCGTCACCCGACCCCACGTCTCACATGGCAGTGAGTGACATGAGAGCACAGTGACGAGAATAGGTTTACATTGCATACATTACTTTAAAAAAAAATGTGACATAAGTAAATAAAAAAACTTTTAAAAAATCAAAGACTTAATGCAATTTACTAAACTGGTAGGTCCGCTATTAATATTAGACGAAGAAACTGACAAATTTTACCAAGATAAAAAACCCGTCACAAATAATATAATATTAAATTAGTTGTCAATTGGCTGTTTTAACAGACGGGAAAACTCAATTTGCGCTGAACAGGTGACAGGTACCAAAAACTGCCAACAGGAAAGGATTACAGACATAGGTATTCATACATTGTATATCATGCACAAGACAAACTCATCTGAAATTCTGACATTTTCACGATTTGCATATAATTGACAAATATGGATGCAACCTCTCAATTCTTATATCCCGATACCGACCGCCGCGCCGGCTGGACGTAATACTCACGTGGCTTGCTGTTATTGTGATTTTTGGTAATATTGTGTATTGATTTAATGATGACTTCCCAAACACACTGCTGCCAGCCTCATCATTATCCCACCCCACCACCACTCCCATAGTAGTTGTTCCAGTCAGTTATTAGTCCCGTCACCCGCCCGTGGCCTGTACTGATGACGACTAATGACGTCATCCTCGTGATAGTCGTATTAAGTTGTGATGAATTTTGAAAATGAACTTCAACTTTCAACAGTTTTCAATCACTGATATTTTACTCGGAATAAAGAGACCGTATACTTCCATGCATTCCATGAGCAGCCGCGTTCCATATGTCATTACGAAATGGCACTAACAATAAGTAAGCCTCTACCTCATTCACTGGCTGATACAGTCGCGCAATTATACTCCTTGAGTCGCTATATATATGCTAATGAGAAATATATTATACACCTTGATTGAAATCAATTTTTACACCACTGTTTTAAAAATGCATAGAAAAACGTCAACTTGTTGAATGGAAATTTTTTTATTCGATTGTTTAGCTTGTGAAAGGGATAGCCCTTTCATCCCATCTGTCTCTGGAAAATAATATGAGGTTCAAAGCAGCCCACTCACCCTCGGGGTACCTGAAGACAAGGTCTACACGTTGAGGTTGTGATTGTGATATGACAATCATGTTCTCCTCCAATTACATCTGACTGAGGTATAATGTTAAAACAAACAATATCATGGTTTCATATGTGTGGTACTATAAAAACGACATGGTTAATTAATTGGTGCTATTAATAATACTATTACTAATAATAATAGTTGACGTTAGTAAACTACAAGCATTTTTAATGTTGTTAATAAGAGTATGAACTGGGATGACGTATTTGGGTGATTTCTTTCATAGCTAGGTATGCATGAAACTGATTGAGAATGAGAACTAGTCTACGGCCCACACAGGAGCACAACAAGGTACATGAGCTGAAGTTCATAGCAAACATGAGATTCTGTCAAGCTAATGCATAAAAAAAGATGATATTTATGATGAATGAGATGGAGGAGCATAGCAGCAGCAGCTATTGCAATTTGCAATTATATTATGCATGTACCGTAAATACCATATCCATATCATGTATTATTATGATGGATGATGTGAACGATGTGATGAGATGATGCTTGGATTTCTTTAAAGAAATTCCTGGCTAATTGTAAATGGAATATATAGGTGCCTAGGCATTTAAAAAACAAATTAGTCAACATAGTTTTTGGATTCTTGATTCACATTCGCATAACCAACAACATAAGTAATTAGCACATCACTAAAAATTAAAGTAAGTAGGTACTATGCAGACTAGTAATGACTACTGATTGAATGCAGTGGTGAACATTGCATGTCGAAAAATATCCATATATTTTTGTAGCATGATTGAAAAACAAGTTTACGAAAAAGTAGGTACTTGTATTTTTCCACCACCTCCTGAAACTAGTTTTTAGTTGCAATTAATGACATCAAAAATCTCGACTCGTAATATTGATTTATTTTTGTTTAAGGAAAATCACCTTGTTTTTCAACTTTATGTTTTCAAGTGTGCCTGCCCACATCTCGTCATGACGTGAAGTCAACAACTTTGACAGGCTCATATTGGGCGTTGGGCTCAAATACAAACATATTGGCATTGTGAATCAACATAATAATAATATCTCTAGGCTCGGCTCCCGACTAGTATATAAACAAGGAAACTCGAACCCAATCTATAAAATCACTCTCGTCAGGCGTATCGTCTTATCGTCAGTATTCCTTCCAGTAGCATATGTAATATAATATATTTTTCGTTAGTTCGAAGGTCAGATTTTTTAAAGTCCACCAAGAAAACATAATCTCGAATCTCGACATGGGCGCAGGTGAGAAAGTATCAGGGGACCACCAGTCGGGTTGGGAAGATTTCCAGTTTCGAAGGGTGTCCACTTCAGACTATCCAAAGATTTTGGAGCACTTGTCTTCAAATTTCATGCGGGATGAGCCCACTTGCGAGCTCCTAGGCTGGGATGAAGGTTTCGTGGAAGGCCTGTGTCGTCTGGTGAAGCTACAGTTGGACGATGGGCTCAGTTTTGTAGCTGAATATATTCCAACTGGAGAGGTAACAAAACAAATAATATCATTTTAGTAATTTTTGTAAAAAAAAAATTAAATAGCAAAACATTCTGATTTCCTTTTTTTAAATATGCTTTAAATACTTTTAGATTGCTTCCGTTTGGGTGATATCAAATCACACGCCGACCACTTGCTACGCTAACCTTCCAGTTTCCTCCAAAAACGCAAAATTAAAGATGTTCCTCAAGTACGTGGGGGACGCGGAGGCGCTCGCAGAGATTGAGACGAAACAGGGAGTGTCCGCGTGGGCAGAGTTGTACATGGCGTCCACCTCCCGCAAATTTCGGAACAAGGGACTAGCCTCCGAGTTGTGCTCCAGGGCGCTGGATTTCCTCAAAAACCAAGGATTCAAGCACGCCCTCGTCCTCGGCACCAGTCCCTACACACGGCGACTTGCCTCCAAGTTCCAGTTCTCCCCCTTATCCCGACTAGCTCACGCCGACTTTTTGGGATTTGATGGTGAACCCATGTTCAGAACAACGGAGCACTATGGAGTGGTGATGTTGAAGTCGTTGTAGTGTTACTAAAATCAGAAAAAGAAATGTATGCTGTAATCAATCTTGAATCAAGTTGAGATGTTATCTATTATATCAATACGAAAGATTTTTTCTTGGTTTCCACTCAAAGGCTTTTTTATTCCTGATCGTACAGCAACGTATGAGGTATCATTCTGCTCGCGACTACCTGGGGAAGTGTCTACCAGGGAGTTATTATCAAAAGTTTTAGTCCCCTATTTTTAAATTAAGGTTAA
The DNA here is from genome assembly GCA_036850665.1 of Dicranocentrus wangi. Taxonomy (NCBI): domain Eukaryota; kingdom Metazoa; phylum Arthropoda; class Collembola; order Entomobryomorpha; family Entomobryidae; genus Dicranocentrus; species Dicranocentrus wangi. Next base: position 8,669 of record JAANSN010004739.1, on the reverse strand, counting down.
AGGTCAAAAGTGGTAAATTTTTGGCCGTAATTGACGGGTTGCTCAAGTAGGCAGCTCCAATTCACCGAAAAATCAGCAAACCAAGTATGTACTACCAAACCAAAATACGGACTACTATTTGACACGTATTTTAAAACCGTAAAAGTAACCTCAATGACCCCTGACCCCGAGATGTCAACTAACCTTGCTTAACACATGACACATCAGTTATGTATAAGTTTAACATCCTGAGTTCAGTACGGGTGCTACTCTTTCGTTTAAACTCATGCTAACCAACATATTTGCAAACACAAGTGGTTCCATTCAATACTAGAAAATAAAAAATACAAGTTTCTTTGCCCGTCATGCTGACGGGCCCGATCGCTTGTATATATTAATAAATAAGAAATACAATACAGTTTTATGTTGTTTTCACATGTTTCCGGTTTATGAATTATCTGGAACATGCTTATTATTACTGTAACGTATGGGAGACAGCAGTTAGAAATTGGCAGAAAAGCTCATAGCATAAATAGCACAAATGATTTAAATAAATACTTGATGGGATTAAGATGGCAGCCGTGACAGCTCCTCGCCATATTATTTCAGTATTATTCATGTGATCGTCGTGTCCCTCCAAACAAAGGCCAGCGGAGCGAGATCGCAAACTTGAAATTAGTTATCTTCAGACTAGTCATGTCAGCCAACACGGAACATCCACATTTTCATCAAGTCCTGTCTAAACAAAATTTTTGTTTTCCTCAAAATTCCTCCTAAATCCAGCTAATAATAGTATGATTTGCTATTTATTTAATTGTTTATATCTGTTACTGCAATAGTATCAAGTACGACAGCTCTCTAGTTAGTAGTGTTGAGAAACTATATTTGCACAAACACTTACTCTTTTCGTTGAGGTTGAGCTCATGATGAATTTCCTTCCACCCTGTTCCGTCTTCAGTTTTGTTTCGTGCATCCATCCTCCCCTCCTGACCCACACATTTGTATCACTTTCCGGAAATTCAAAACAAAACTAAAACATTTTCCATAGGGCATGAATGAATTGAATGGCACTCTTCTTTTTGTACCCTTTCTTTCTTATTTGTTCTCCTCCTCCTCCTAGTAGTTTTCCTTTAAATTTGTATTAAAATGTGAACAAAATTTATTAAAATGAAAAAGAAAATAATGGGAATATTTTATGCAATATTATTATTAGCCATCAATGATTTCATTACTTACTCGTGACTTGTATCCTCCATCTCATCCAACAAGTTTGTTCTCATCAGCAGGCAGCAGTTACAAATATATATTAGGGGAATGGATACATGTAATGTATGTTATGTGAGTAGATATTATTATTGTGTTTTATAGGTATTTGTGAAACAAAAGAGGATTTGCAGCTTCCCTCTTGATCTCACGGCACGGGCTACCACCCCTGTGGACAAAAGCACATGTAGTCACAGACACTTGTGGATTTGGAGAGAATGAGTAGCAATGGGTAAGTCATAGTCAAATACGCTAATATGTAATAATGCATCGTAATATGAGCCGTGAGATGAGATGAGATGCTAATTTTTAGGGATAGCAATAATAATATTATGCCTCTAACATAAAATATATATATGTAGGCAGTTCTTTCATTCATTCATTCATGGCGAAGATAAATGGCTGGGATTTCTTTAAAGAAATTCCTTGCTTTTCGTAAGTGGCTTCTTAAACAATAAACTTAAAAACAAATTAGCCAACACGTATGTGTGTCTTAAGTCATTTTACGCAATTGCAGGGGATTTGCATATACTATGAATCCCCATCGAATCACAAACTGTTGTAGAGCAGTAAGCTCATTCGTCGTTTCGTAAATTTATTTTTAACGAATTACAAAAGCATATTATGTATGTGTTTTGTATTTTTCCTTAGTCGCAACTGGTTGAGTTCTTCTTTAGAGATGCAATTTTAATTTATTGACAGGGTTCTCGATTCGTAATCATTGTTATTTGTTTTAGGAAAATCACTTTGTTTTTCAACTTGATGACTTGTGGTGAGTCCCAGTCAATAACTGTGTTAGGCTTGGTAAACAGTGAAAAACAGGAATTTATTCAAGTTGTGAAAGTCGCTCAGCATAATATCTCTAGACTCCGGTCTGCTATATATAAAACGACCACTCAAGTCAGCGTCATTTAAAACCACTCCTACACACTATGGCATCTCGACATGGGAGCAGGGGAACAGGTAGCCGGAAGTAATAATCAGTCGCGCTGGGAGGATTTCCAGTTTCGGAGGGTGTCCATTTCAGACTATCCCAAGATTTTGGAGCATCATCTGTCTTCACATTTCATGCGGGATGAGCCGACATGCGAGCTCCTTGGCTGGAATGAAGAGTTTGTCGAGTGTCTGACTCAACTGGTGAGGCTGCAGCTGGACGACGGGCTCAGTTTTGTGGCGGAATACATTCCAACAGGAGAGGTATGTGTAGTAGCTTCAAATTTCGACAAAAAAATGACTGAAAAGGCAATAATAGAGATACATAAGTTTTTTATTGCTTTAAATACTTTTATTTTTATTTTTAGATTGCCTCCGTTTGGGTGATATCTAACCACACGCCCAACAATACTTGCCATTGCCACCACGACAAACTTCCCGTTCCCTCCATGAATGCAAAGTTGTTCGTGAAGTACGCGGAGGACGCAGAGGCATTGGCGCAGATTGAGAGGAAACAGGGAGTGTCCGCCTGGGCAGAGTTGTACATGGCGTCCACCTCCCCCAAATTTCGAAACAAGGGACTAGCCACCGAGTTGTGCTCCAGGGCGTTGGATTTCCTCAAAAACCAAGGATTCAAGCACGTCCTCATCCTCGGCACGAGTCCCTACACACGGCGACTTGCGTCCAAATTCCAGTTTTGCCCATTGGCCCGACTGGCTCACGCCGACTTTTTGGGATTTGATGGGCAGCCCATGTTCAAAACGGAACATTTTGGGGTGGTGATGCTGAAAGCATTGTAGTTTGTAATGTCAATAAAAAATGTGCCATCAATTTCAGGCACGCTGTAATCCAATTTTAGAATTTTAAATATGTAAAAAAAGACATAATTAATTAATAAAATAAAACATTTTTATACACATTCATACCTGGTCCTCAGGGCCCCCACTAGTGTTTGTGAGTGAATTCGTCGGAGGCAGCACGTAATCCTCTGGAACCGTCTGCCTGCCTACAATGAGCGAGTGACAAAATGGACTGGAAATATAGGATTTCCTCCGGTGGGCATTTAAGCAGGAATGAAACCGGCCGCGCGGGCTAGCCTGCGTCCAGGCATTTTTGATTTCACCATCAAATGAAAATCCAAAAAAAAAATATCGCGTTTTCCTCCTTGTCAGCTAGCTAGTCTGCCTGGATTTGAAAATACAAAATGAAATCTGTTTAATACTAACATCATTCATTATTCCCGCCCAAATTAAATACTACAAAAGCTATATTTTTGATATGGTTGAAATTAATTGGTAAAACAATTACCTCATTTGGCCACCTCTACAAGAATTTATTACTAACAAAGAATGAATGGGGTTATCGTTGAATGTTAGGATGATAAGTATCAAAGGTTGAAACTATGTAATATATTACCTCCATCCAAGAAATGTTAGAAAAAGATATTAGAGGAGCACACATGGTAAACGGGCGCATATTATGGACATTTCTTTAAATAGTGTTTGTATATGTGCTTACTCCTGTGTTACAAGGAAAAACAGATATTTTTTTTGCCTATGAAAAAAGGAGGTTCGAAGCTGTCCGCCTCTCCATGGGGTATTGGTGGACAAATTCTCGCGTTTTGAGAGGTTTATATACTGTTTAGTTAGCCATTTAGACACTATATGCATTTCATCTTTCTTGGGTGAAATTTATGTAAGGGTATGCGTCGTCGTGTCGCTGCAAAAGCATATTATTATATATCCCGATTTGAACCATGTGGACAAGTTTTGAAAAAATATTCAATGTTTTTCTTGATTCAATAATTGCGAGAAAAATTCAGGTTGGTTTGTAGACACTACTTGACATATTCCACAGTTTTTTTAAAATCTAGAGACATGTGTACAAGTTAATTTCCGAAGCAAATTTTAAAAAACACATTACATTACATTCAAAATGCTTGAAATGTCTCTCCGGTCGTCTTCGTCGTTTCTTTTCAATTTAAAATTTAGATGTCAAGAATATTCTAACACTGCTCCACTTTCGAGGTTAGAGACAACGGATATCCTTAAAAACACATGTAAAATGTAGATGCTCATTTTGCTCCTTTTTTTGCTGAGCTTGCTTGCTGAGAATTCATATTTTTTGTGACTGACTATGTGGCTGAGGAGTGTATGTTTTTATGCCCGTCCTTTACTCTTTCCCCTCGTCAGCATGAAAATGAATAACACAATAGTAACTCTTCGGGATTCGCTAAAATATGAATTTAAATACAAAAAAGTAGATCCAAAGCCATAGTTTAATCTTTCCTAGTTGATTTGACCTTGCTACTACCTAACCCTACTTCGACTCTAGACATAACCATCCAGACAGGGAAAAGTCGTCGCATTTAAACAATAACCTGCGCTCCAACAAATCAATGTGTTAATTAAATAAATACTTAGTTAGTTTGAATATTAGATTAATATTAGTTTATTAGTATCCTCCAAAAGAAATACCTTACAGCAATTTGACACTTCCATTCTCAAAGTCCCATCCTTCTAAAACTTGATATTTCAAAGCGGATTTGAATCAAGAAGCTCACAATAATATATTGTCAATCTGGGTACATGTTAAAGTATAAAGTTTTAAGGCCCATGTCCATGTACGTGGATAGCTGACCTAGGCTATAATCACTAGTAACAATGTTCTTCATGGTTTCTTGTGTCTGTGAAGGAACAACAAATTAAATTTGACATTCACCATATACCTACATATGTATTCATATACGGTTATTGATGATTGTGAATTTCGCATTTTTTTTTCATTAAAATTATCATGTCGTCCTATACCTTTTTAAGCATTTTCAAAAAGTCCATGCGATGCGCCTCCTCCATCAGCACTTTGGTCAAGCAGTAGGTATACCACGTGCCAAGGAACACGTCCCGCTTCGCCACATATCCCGGGATCGTCGAGTAACAGACGACGCAATCGTCAATTGGCATTTCAAGCGGCGGTTTGGCGGCTGGAGTAGCGTCCGACTGGAATCTTTGGCACGCCTGGATTATAAAGATTTTTGGCTTTCCTTTCAGCCCAGGACAACTGCCGTTATTGAACTTGTAAACCAAGTGCTCGTAGAGATTGAATGTTTGCCCTTCGGATGTTTCGATTTTGCTAAATTCCCCGTGACTCCCGACATATATGACGCAGGAGGAGGGGCCGTCTTGAGAACACTTGCGACTAAAATCGTTTAAAATGCTTTCCACTTGCTAAAAAAATTTAAAAGTAGTTGATTAGATAGAACTCTAATTAGTTATGTCATTATAATTTATAAATTCGGTTGAGTTATATCATATATGAATACCAAGCAAGTTGCAGATCCTTCATGAACTGTGACCTCATATCCCAAGCTTGTCCACAAAGTGCGCATATAGTTGGTGTCGTGCGGTGCACCGTTTCGATTCCTATCGGAACGCATAAACTCGGTAATATTTAGGATCAAACAGTAGCCTTTGTTATCTTCCCGTAATCCATATGAATCCTGCAAAGAAGGGGTTAAAAAAATTTTTTTTAATAATTGGTTTTTTTTTGTTTTGCTTGGATATTTTTTTGAAACGTACTATAACTAATTATTATTATATATATTATTTAGTCTTCACTTACATCTGGAAAAGCCATCCTTGTTTTCGGCTTAACAACCTCAACCTCCAAGGGCTTCATATTCTGGTCAAAATCAACCCTGTCCAGATTATCCGGTTGGTCATCGTCGTGCATCGGCGTTCCCATTTTTATCTCAGCAGTAGTTGTGGGTGGTCGAGGAGGTGCATAATGTTGGGGTTGTTGAGGTGGTTGTGGATGTGGAGCGGCCGGGGCAAAATTTTGTGGACTGGCTTCAACTGTAAAAGGAGACTTGACGCCTGCCTCGGCGTAACCCATTTCCAAAATGTCTGCAGCTCCGTGTTGGTTTTGCTCTTTCAGAACCCGAATAAGCTTTTCGTATGAGTTCACCCGAGTTATGAGTGTATCATAAAATTCGGCCACTTGTTCCATCGCATTGCTCTTTGCTTCCTATATGATTTGAAAAAAATAGATTCGTTGTAATCTTTAAATTTTAGTTTGGCTCAAAAATAACTATATAGTATGAATATACTGAAACAATAAAACAAACTTTGTCATATGTCATAATATTATGTTGACTCACAATTGTGACCTTGTCAGGTTGGCCTAAAACATCTTCAGCTATCAATAACCGTATTAGAAGGGACAGGTTCCTTGTTTCGGTCAACAAGGTCACCATGCACTTTGTAATGTGTTTCCTCTGCCAAGCCTCCATTATTTTCTGGGTTTATAATAATAATTGTTAGCTAACTTCTAGTCTGGCTTGCTTTAAGCAGCAAAAGTACTGTATAAAACTCTAAAATTTTGTGAAATGATTTGTGTGACAGCACACCTGAGTGAGTTACACCTTAAATGCCTAGAAATGATTGTTACACGGGGGGACAACTAATATTCACTAAAACAAAATGTGTTTGTGTTGATTGAATGATGATGATGGGGAGATTTTCTATGAGTTTTTCCTGATAACCACGCACCGGGCTGATACAGAATTATTGCACACATCCCATTACTGATGATGATGAGATAGGTAAGAGTGGATGGGTGCAAGCAAATGCGTGTGCAGTGCATGAGCATATATCATCCGTGAAATGCGCAATGAAGGAGAAAATAATATGTGTATGTAGTAGATAAATATAGTTCGAGCATTACAGATTACCAATGTAGAGTTGGTCAATGTAACTTAACTTATTTTTGCAATATACACACGTCAGCAGCAGCATATCAACGGTTCTGCTCCGTCGCATTTTATAATAAAACTTTGTGTGTAAACGAATGTGACCCGCATAATGTGAAATCATTTCCTTTTGTCCAGTAAAGCTTTTCAAGGAAAATGAAAATATCATCATGTATATTTATGGCATACATGGTGAAGTTGTTGAAACTGCTTATCTTGTTACTACCACTACCTCTTATCACCTCCTGGCCTGGATGTAAGTCCACCCAAGCGTCCGTCGCCCCCACAAATTGCATGTCCCTAACACAAATAATGAAAAAAAAATTGAGTCGGCCATCATGACAAGAAACAAAAAAACGTTGCTTTCAATCATCACATCACATCATTCATATAAATACCTACCTACACATTTTACACCGGCCTATAAATATCCATGTAGTATCTAATATTATTCCGTGTATAGAAAGGTCATTATTCTTTGTATCCGATATGATTCAGTTTTGGCTTCACAATAACACTTCACTTTTTTAGAGTCAACGAACGCCAAATTAATATTTTTTTACTCTGTAGTCAACATAGAATATTCTACACAAGTGAATTATCGGAATTGGTTTTCACAGTTGGCGGTGCCGTTACAGAAGAAGGTAGGAAGGAAGGAATTTTGCAAAATTTATATTCAAAAAAGTAGCTCATATTTATTTAGTTAATTTCGCGTTTGGAGTAAATTATACTTTATACCCACCCAAAAAATGGAGACTTGGCAGCGAAAACATATTAATAAGAACATGGGTACATTGGTAACTGAAACAAGGAACCTGGACCTGCTCATCAGATTTATTGATAGGGGAGGATATCTTAACTGCAGCGGACAAGATCACAATTGTGAGTCAATCAAATACATCAAAATATACCGTTTTTTTTAAACGTTTACCACCCACTAGGAAAATTAATTGAAAGAAACTAAGAGCATATCATCATCATCGATCAAATTTTCAAATTATAGGAAGCAAAGGGCAATGCGATGGAAAAAGTGGCGGAACTTTATGATACACTCGTAACTCGGGTGAACGCTTACGAAAAGTTAATCAGAGTGCTCAGGAACCAAAATCAAGCAGGAGCTGCCCAAATACTGGAGGCCGGTTACACCGAGGCAGGCGTCTCTTCTCCGTTTATAGTTGAAGCCAATAATTTGTCGGGTGGTGCATCATCGGGTCAGCACCAGCAGCAGCATCCGGGTGCGGCAGCAGGTGGAAATATGATTCCCCCTTCCCCCCAAAATAATACCGTCACCGTCACCACCCCACTTGTGATAACTAATGCTCAGGTCAACCCGTTGGCCAATTTGGTGGTCCAGAACGAGCACGCTGTGGAAGAGTGGATGACGGTTGTGGATGCATTGGGCATTGGTGGTGCGAAGAGGATTAGCATCAAGAAATCCTTGGGCAGCGACACCAGAGAGGCGGTGAGAACGAGCCTATTGGCATACCTTTCCAAGCAAGTGGAGAAACCGAGCTTGGAGGCTTTCCTTTCCATTTTGAACGAGTGCGAGCTTCATGATTTGTCAGGTAAAACAACTAACTGTTTCACGTTTCAGAGAAAATGCAAATATAAAAAAGAGGTGAACAAAATTGACGCCTAAATGTCACGCAAATATGTCAATAATGTTACTACTAAAATCGTTTGTTCTGTTTGGTCTTGTTTTTAGGAGAGATAGAAGCCAAGAAGAGTGTAATTTGGAAGTGAT
>JAANSN010004738.1:0-14166 GCA_036850665.1 Dicranocentrus wangi | reverse complement strand
AATATATGTATATATATTTGGCTACCTCTCAAACTGAAAGCCAAACGAGGGCAGGATTTCGCAAGAATTTTGACAACTACCAAATTCACAAAATCTCAAAGCATTTGAACCTTCAACGGACACGTGCCCTTAAAAATCTTAAAAACAATACGAAAACTTTCAAACCACAAAAAAAATGTTTTGGTTTAGACTTGTTGCTTGCCGAAACTTCTTCGGTCTTGGCTACATGTCATTAATTTCCACTCTTCTTCTTCTTCTTCACACAATTCGATGGTGACACACTCATGTAACATGGTTTCAATTAACATGCCATCTCATGAATCTGCGTAAAAAATATAGTATAATATGCAAAATAAAGTTTACCTACCGCTGCTCGGGATTTGTGGGATGTTGGATGTGTGTTACTAAATGTCCACAACTTCCAACTTCTCCTTCTGACAAGTTCACTACGGGACAGTGCACTCGCACTCGCACTGTACGGTGGTGGCTGGTGGATAATAAAACTGAAGTTGACTACGGTATTTTATGATGACATTTAAGAGTATTTGTGTGTACAACTAGTACACTATATATGTGCATATACACAGTTATCTTATATCCTCCTCACTTCTCGGCACTCGCACTCTTTTATTTGCAAGCAACTCGTATTAATAAAAGGTAATTCAAGTTCACTCCACCTCCACACTAAGTACTTCAGACTCAGACTCAGACTTACTTACCACCACACCGTCAAAAGTTGGACTTGCAAAACGCAACAAGATCATGCATTCAGTTTCAGTTGAATGGGGAGAACTATTTTGTTGACTTGATGCTCACAGAATGCAGAAGAAGGAAAAAAACATTTTGTAATACTCTTGTGTTACTACTTACGGTACTTTTTTTGATTTTGTGACATGGGGATATGGACGGACGGAGAGGATATGATATGATATGATGCGATATTGTTATTTGGTGAGACGGTGGTAAGTAATAATGGTAATGGTCGTATGTATACTTATACGATACGAGTAACCAGATGAGATGAAACATTGTGTATTCTCTGCGTGTGTATAATATATTTTGTGTTGATGCATGATGTGATGTGATGGTGTTCTACAAGTTCTACTGTACGAAACGAACGGAGCTGTTTGCGGGTAAAAAACTGTATTTTTATGCGTTATGTGCGTACAGTGGGTTCTGTTCTGTTGCTGTGTATAATAAAGTTTATATATACTCAAATACTCATATAGACGGACAGATTTAAAATCGTTTAGAGGTAGACAAGGAACATGAATGACGATGGCATGGTATAATATGGATTTGGGAATACGAATCATATTCCTTTCCTGGCTCCATATGCAGCTTGTGCAGCAGCATGCAAATATTATTAATGCTCGGTTTTTAGGTAGATTATGTCAATGTGAATGCCGATTTTGCCTAATCAACTTGGTTTTATGTCACACAACGCATTTTATGCAATAACGATAATATCCTATTTCCTAAACTAATTTGCTCAAATTCAAGTTTCACTCGCGAGTCGCGACAATGATGATGAGCCATGATTATAGAGTCCATCGTATGTTTATAGTTACGTTTTTGTGGAAATCCATTTCGCAATTTAGGGTAATCTTGAGAACATGAGCAAATCTCATTTGGATTGTTGAAGATAAAGAGTTGCATACAATTTGAAGATAGGGTGATTAGATAGTTGATTTTAGTAGGATTACGATTACGGGGGAACGCAAAAATGCTTGGTGATGACAGTTTTTTTTATGAATAATGTGCAAGCTCAGAAGAGCCTCCTCAGTCAGCGAAGTTGGGTACTAAACAAAAAACTTCGAAATGTATTGCAATTACATGATAATACGAGAATGCGTAATTTTCTAAGGTATTACTGTGGAAGAAAGACATCTTCACTAATCTTAGTAATCTTTGACTTAATTCTGATCCTGATGGATGTAGTTAAATAGTAATGTGCATAAAAATGAAAACATTTTGGAACCCCTGCATTTAGGGTTGTCAGTCAAATTATTGTATATGGACCTGGGAACTGGGAAGTATTCTAGTGACTCCATAATAATGTCCTGGCTTTCCACGAGGGAATGCCGGTGGGCCGTATTCGTTGTTTTATTAGAAAAATTTTTAACAGTTGACTTTCTTTGGTGTTGCGGTTGCGGAGAATTGCCTCGTTTGTTAGCTAGCATGATTACTTATGCGTCTGCGTCTCTGACTCAGAACATATTGAATTTCATTACTTTGAGTATTTTGAGTAACTGCATGATCACTTGGAGGACGTGCTTCAGTTTGATGATTTGCAACTAGAGAATTGTTATCTCCTCCAACACCACTTTTAGAAGTCGTTTCATTATTGAATGAACCTTCAATTCCGTACTACAAGGATAAAAACGCATAAGAAATATTAGGGATGGTCGGAGGGTTATAGTTACGTTCATGCCTCGACATGTCTGTCTCCATAATGTACCTTGATATTTGTTGGAGCCTCGCTTATATCGCCAGTGGGAGAACTGTAACCCGTATCTCCTGCTCCTTTTAGAGTTTCTGTACCTGTGTCAGCAGCAGTACCCCCATGATCATGATAATTTCCAAAGTTGGTTCCAGGAGGATTCCTTGCTCTGCCGGCCATAGGCGCGTCCTCGTTTAAAGTAACCCCAAAAGGAAGATTCGTATCGTCGTGGTCCGTATCAATTATAACTTGTCCATAAAGGGATTTTCCTTTCTTGTCGGCTGCAGTGCTCGGACTTTCGCAAATGAAGTAGTGTTTATTTACACAATTTTCATCGTTGAAAGTATGCGACTCCTTTTCATAGTAAATGGGATTCCTAAACCATAATATCGTTTTTGTATGATATACTAATTCCTTCAATGTGCCGTGTTTGCTGGATTATGTTTAGAATTATATTAGAAGAAACAAGAAGCATCAAATCATCAAAACAATCTATTTCTCACCAACCAAAAAACTGCACAATGTTCTGGCGTCTTCGGTGTTTTACCAGCTTTGTTGTGATCAGGCTGACCCGGATACCAAAAATCATATTGCAGTAAACTCCCATCCTTCAAGGTAAATTTAAGTCGCACCCGTTACAATTTGCAAAGAGAACGAATAACGAGTAGTCAGTACTTCAGTAGTAGGAGATGCAAACCTTTTGCCAAACCCACTCGCCCTCCTTGATTAAATCAACAAGCCCAATCCAGTATCTCCTGTTCATTCCGAACTCATGAGTAAACTGAGCCGTGTCATTTTTGTAGGGTTCGCTAATGCTCTTGATCGCTGCACTTACTTTCTCCGCATCTTCCTTTTCGCTTAAAACGGCCAGTCGACCTCCTCCACTTCCTCTTGTTTCACATATGTGCATTGCCTCCGATTGGGTCACCTACATTACATATCATTGCATTTGCATAAGTGTTACTACTTCACAATTCAGAAACTTGTAATGGTTTGTTACCTTCTTTCTCATGATAACAAAGCTTCCTACATTTAATGACTTCTCTTGAATTTTGCCGTCCTTTAGGTCTGCGTCTAAACATTAAAATGCTCATTTATCTAACAGGATTTATTTACGCTTGCTAAACATACCATATTATGATATGAATAAATTACCTTTCAAAGCGCTTAAATTCCCAGTAAAAGTGAGGATAATAATGCAAATGGTGCAGTTCAAAATGTAAAAGTAGCTTGAAATATGAAGTGCTGAAAGCTTGTCCATTTCATTGTTCCAATTCCTAGCCTGTCTTCACAATGTTTAAAGGAGAAAATTACAAATTAAAGCCAAATAAAAGAATTCGGGTGAGACGTTTTGGTCACGACCAAACTATTTTATTTAGTTTGAACAATATTTTTAAAAATTAATTTATTAGTCCATTCAAGAGTTTTGCCATTGTTTGTGAAAAACAAAAGCTGAATACTTAATTGTTTAACATTTTGAGAGTTTGAGAAAACCGTTTCTGCATCCAGGTTTTTTGCAGAATTTACGCAATCTAAATTATTTCGTGCAAACAATGCAATTACGGTTTTTGTCGCATTTGTACAAATGACATACACGGTTTTGCTGCACCTTGCAATGCGTAACGTGTTTTTATAATATGAAATCCATGAATGAATGAACATGTTGCGCTTTCTTTCAGTCTCTGACGAAGTTAACGCTTGGCTAACGCAATATTCGATTGTTACACTAATAATATGCACTCTTTTCGGAGGAATTTGGAAGTTACAATTACTTACAAATGATATGATGCGTTTTAGTATTGATGAAGTATGTAATATCCAAACATTTTCAAATACGTGTATATCTTTCATTAACATGCTCTTACTCTATAAGGTATTGTTATTTCTCGTACTTGGCTGGCACTTCTTAAATCTTGAGCAGAGTTCCCTAAAAGTCGTCACTAAAAGTTTCATTTGAATTTTGAATGGTTTACTGTGCAATTGTTCAGTTTTCACTTGTAGAATTAAGTTTCTGAGTTGAATCAGCATACATGTTGTGCATTGAGCTGTTCTGCTTCTCACTACTGATGACGTCTGATTCATTACGATGACTGGTATGGTTCGTCAAAAATTTCAGTTCCATATTATTATTGTTTGTTTTATTTTGAGTATCTTGATAACTCAAGCCATTTGTAACTGCTTCAGCGGTCGTGTTTTCCAAACCATGTTGTTTGCTGCCACTGGATTTTTTGTGTTCTACATTATTCGGCGGAACGGTGGTTTCATCTTCATCACTGTCATGTCCATGCTCCTCCGAAAAATGATTCCAAGTACCCTCAACCTCACTTCCATTTCCATCACCATCATGATCATATGAGTGATCCTCTTGTGGGGTTTTCATTCTACCGAAATGTCCTCCACCTTGATCATCGTCGTCCAATATTGTTATCCCGAACGGCAGAACCGTCACACTCTCATTATTACCCAGGTTTTCGTCATCCACCTTCCACCTGCCTGCAAACACCACAGTTTTCCCTGTTTGGACCCGATCTTCACAAATGAAGTAATGTTTATTTGTACAGGTTTCGTCGTTGAAAGTGTGACTTTGATTTTGATAGTATACAGGATTCCACAAAGTCACACAGTGTTCTGGAAGTCCATTGCCATCTTTGTTGTTATTCCCATTTTCATAATCTTCCACCGGAATGTGGTCTGGCTGTTGAAGAGTCCAAAAGTTGTATGTCAGTTCTAACCCGTCGGATTTCAGCCACACCCAATAGCCCTCTTCGAGAAAGTCAACGAGACCTATCCTGCACGACACGGCAACAACACAAGTTGGCAAATCTGAGTATCTCACTATCAGCAAAATAAATATTTTTTGCTCACCAATACCGACGGCTAGGACCCCACTCGTAAACCCTGTGCTTCGTGTCGTATTCTGGGGTGTACGGGACGCTAATATTTTTAATCAGCCCACTGACTTCCACAGCATCCGCTATCGTAGGGAATACCGCTAATCGACTTCTAGGTCCTCGACTTTCACATATGTCGTGTCCTTCTGCTTGTGTAACCTTCAGGTAAAGATATTCCTGTATTGATTAGCTCTTCATAATTACGTAAATTCTTACCCAATAACCCAATTCGCCTGTACCCTTTTGCGCATAATGACATACGGAGTGCCCTCCAGCTTCCGTTCAGGTATTTTACCACCAATTGGGATCTGAGCGTCTGCAAAATGAAAACAGAAAGAAACAATCATGGCTGCAACGAATTGGCGAAGTATTCAGTTTAATGTTAGACTTTAGTTTGTATGTTTATATGCCAAAAATGCCAAACCTATGAGAGGCTGTGGGGCTTTGATGACAAATCTCGGGGGTGGTTGCACTAATAAAGCTAATTGTAAATAATATGCTACAAGTAAGAGATGTCCAATTCTCAATGGGTTTAGTGAGCAAATCTTAAAACTCACACCTCGAAAACTATATCGGTGCAGCATTCTGATGGCGATTCTAATTATGACGTTTGGTCTACATTGAGCGCAAATCCTACAGGGTTTCATTCATGTCCATTACGAAAGTTTTACCGTTTATGTAGGTCAGTAACATTAAAACCCTATTCAATTTTAGTAAAATCGTATATTGTATATTAAACAAGCACAGAATACAAAAAAACTATTAGGGCTCCTCGATTAGTCTGTCATTGTGCTAGACTCCCAATGCCAATTCATGCTATTAATTCCTTTTTTACCTGTCGAATGACACCAAAACCCAAGAAATCATTGATTGGGAGGAAAAGGGAAATCCCTACTAGTTGGAGTACCTCAAGGCATGAAATTCTTGTAAAAATCCTTAGTATTCCTTAGGATTATTTAGTGAAAATTGTACAGAAATGTATGGGGTAAAGTGCATAGACGGTTGATGGACATGTAAACATGTAAACAATGGAAACAACGGTTTTGACAAATCACAATCACAACATCGTGTTCACAATATAGTTAATTATATGCCCGATGGACTTTACATCTTGCACGACCATTTGATTAAATTGATTAAGATTGAAAGTGATGACATTCCTTTTGGCAGTTCGATCTGACCTTGCTGTCTACATGTAAGAATCCTAACAAAAAGAATTTATTGTCATCGATGGTTAATATTGTGATGCGAGTGCGAGATGTATGACCTTATGAGGTGTTTAAAGATGACACCTTAACAATGACAGGTGACAGGTTTATTGATAGAACTGTCTTAAGATGCGTATTAAGAGGTTTTTTATTTCATTGTCATACACTGAAATCTTACAACAATGTGTAAACACTCTTGACAAATGACAGCGATAAGAATACACACGTTCATACACAAAATACAAATACAGATAATTTAAGTGTATTCATGAGTGCTTGATAAATTTACCTAATACATTTGGTACATTACATTATATTGCATCAAGTAATCCTGGTGTTACAAAAAGCATGTCCCTGAACATTAAATTACACATTCAGTGATGATGATACGCTGCTACTGCACTCCCTTAGGAGCAAGGATGACGATGAGATGATGAGAGCGGATGCATAATGTGTGGTTGTGGTTATATATATCTTAGCTTAAAATACACGACATGCTTTTTAGTTCATGGTCAGAGAGACTTTGAAAAGAAAGTACAAGTAGTGACAAGGTCGTTGTTTGGCTTAATCATTGTTATTGTAACACTTTAAACACGGCTCCCGTACAGCATCTCAGCGCTACAACCCTCTTTAAGATCCGCCAGGGCAAAGAAGGCAATTAGCTGCGCCTATTAAAATAAGGATTAAAGTCGTTTTCTAAAATAAAACTTTTAAAACGTAGTTAAAACTTTCGTTGACTGCGTTTCCAAAATTGCAACTTACCGAATCGACCACCCCCATGGTCTTTAGGTATTCCACGAACGGGACCATCAAACCTAAAACATGTACAGGTTTTTAAACATTAGTGAAACAAAAAATCGGGAATTTTCACACTGGATGGAAGTTTGAAAAACAAGGGAGTAATTAACCTGGCAAATCGGCCATCCGAGGTATCCAGCCACAACGGGTATCGGCCCCCACCACCACCACCTTGTCTGAAATTATTCCTGTTATTATTATTTCCTCTGAAGATGTTACTCAACCCTTGGAAAAATCCACCCCGTTGAGCCTCCGTTATCGCCACAATAACCCATAAAACGGAGAGGCACAGGGTTGCCCCAAATTTCGAAAAGATTCTCATGTCGTCGTTGTCCGATATACTTATACTGCGTTTGCTTGGAGTAAACAAATGTGCGATTGCAATTTTAAACCGCGTTCACACGCTGACAAATTATACATGTGTTCTGGTGCGTCTCCAAAACAGAATTGATCTGTTTTGAAAAGCACTTTTACTTATATACATAAAAAGCACTGCACACGCGACACGAGTCCCAGCATAGCTGATAGTTTCGTTTTCATGAGAAGTGTGATGAGGACATAAAGGACTTTCAAAAAATAGGAACAAAGGTGCAGAAAGAAAATCAACAGCCATATTCATATCCATTATGTACTTTGATTCAACTCATACATATCTTTGTACAAACGCCTCAACTATGTGTACAATAACAGCATGGCCGCATGGCCACCAAACACACGAAATCCTAGTTTCAAGTTAAACTTACTAAAAAAAATTGCACCTTAATTTTTGCCTGCGTACGCTCAGGGTACGTAACATATTACTATTACTCGTTGTGTAACCAACATATGCATTCGTTATCATAATATACCCTTCATTTTAGACTTGCTTGTGGATTTTTTTCTGAGTCTCTGCAATATCTGTAAATTATCTTAATGCTGACATTTTTTCCACACACATATAGACACATTTTTAGAAATGAGTTGTCAGGTTCAAAAATCCCGTCTTAGCGACAATGAACGCCAAAAGTGTGCAAATACGCGTAGGGAGTTTTATGTCAAAGCAAAAAAATGTGCTTGCTATTGCAAATACACATAATTTTCAGTGAGGCAACGCAATAGCAGAGACCTACATGCATTATGCATCTCACCAATTTTGTAAGGTGCAACCGCATCATCATCATCCTCAATCCTCGTCTTCCTTTTCTCAAGGGGACTACTACTGTGTAGTCTATAAATTATAGCTACATAAAGTCGCAGTCGGTATAATGTGTTTCGTTCGGCACAATAGGATATGATGACGATGCTAGCTGACGATGAGTTGAGACTGTTGAGAGTTATATCATCAATGAATGAGTGAATTCCTGAGTGACGAAGTAGTTAACAAATTATGTTACTTACTAACTTACTGCACATGTGCACATCAGGTTGCAAAGGAATTACCGACTAATTGTTGTTCCATATCTATTTGAGTGATATAAAATTACATTCATCCTTTGATTTTTAATGGGAGGAGTAAAAATTATGTGATGCTTAAAAAAAATTTTGAAACACATTTTAATTTTTCATGGTATTCATAAAGTTGGGTGGAATTCCCTTTGCAGGATGACTTTGCAGGTAACTGGTAACGTTTGTTGCATGAAATTGAATGGATTTCTGGCATTTTGTTTCTCATTTGCACCCACATTTCAAGCGGCAAGCTGCTTCAAGGTTGAGACGACTGTGTGACAAGGTTTCCATTTGTTTGGCCGTATTTGGATGGATTTGTTTGTATTTTGTGAGCTCTCTGGTTGCACAACAAAAATCCAGCATTGAAAGATTTCTTGGTGATTTAATGTTGTTAAATAAGGGTTTTATAAAGGGTTTGAGAAGTTACTGACACCGACACCTGCACCTGCACCTCTAAAAGTTTTGAAATCAAGAGAGTTATATAATAACCATGTCGGGCCTTTACTCTATTGCGAAAGGTGGAAAACTGAAGTTAAAGGGGGAAAAGTAAGTAAGTCTGAGGTGGAGGTTTTATAAAAGGCTTTTTCGTTATTTAATTTTCTGAAAATATTTGTGGATTGATTAATTCGTGGTCGGTTGGACTGGAATAATAACGAAGATGTGAAAGGTTGAAGATTCATTATCGTGTAATTTTGTTGTTTTGAAGGGCCCCAAAAAAGAAGAAGAGGAAGGCTGAGGATGGAATGCCTGGAAGCTCTTCGGCGAAAAGAAACGAGGAGGAAGATGACATGAAGAAACATGGTTAGTTAGTGTGTGTCAGTTTGCCTTTTTGTTTATTACTTACGAACTAAAATGACACTTAAATGTTGATGTGGATTTTCCGTCTAGGTAATTGGTGGGCAGCCAAAAAGTTTGAAGATATTGTTGGAGCTGTGGCGTTAGAATTTAGGGATCAAACATATGTGAAGTCTTTAGACGATGGAAAATTTATACTAGGTGCTCCACATGACGAAGGTGATGGACCCTATCCAGAAGAAATATTTACTGCAATTAGAATAAATGATGACAAAATAGCTATAAAATCCGGATACGGAAAGTATCTTGGTTTGGAGAAAGACGGAACTATTATTGGGAGATCGGATGCAGTTGGTGCCCATGAACAATGGGAACCTGTGTTTCAGGTACATTTGAAGCACACTTTGATTCGAATAGTAAATCTTAAGATGATCTCATCAAATTTATTTGCTACTTGTAGGAGGGGAAAATGGCCATTGCTGCGCACAATGGGTTCTTCATGTCTGCCCATCCTGATGACGATTCCATCGTAGCACAGTCCAGAAAAGCTGGTGAAAACGAAATGGTTGTGGTCAGGTGTCAAACAGAAAGGGTATCGAATGACGATGAGACACCCTCTGAAGAGAAGGGAACAGTTCGGGATATTGAAATTAATTATGTGTAAGTAATCTAAACGCAATTATTATGTCTCCCCAATTATGCATACTCGCTTTTTACGAAATACGAAATAAAATGCAATTTTCCCTATTGCAGAAAGAAATTTCAAAAATTCCAAGACAAAAAAATGCGGCTATCCAAAGAGGATAGTGAAGAGGTTCGCCGGGCTAGGGAACAAGGTAAACTGCACGAAGCACTTCTGGATCGACGTGCTAAGATGAAAGCTGACAGATATTGTAAATAAATAATTATTCAAATAATTTTCATAACTGTTTGACAATATTATGTGTTTATTAAATTACGTTTAGGATTCAGTGAGTTAAATATATTTTATGTTAGAACATTTTTAAGTACTTAAATAAAACAAATCCAGAAAAAACTCCAGTTTTATGAATAAGAAGGGCATAAGAATTTTGCATTTCAAAGTTTTTGGAAAAAACATTGTGCATAGTTTTCCTTGTAGCATTTCCTTCCTCATACCTTGCGGATAACATCATCGCAAGGAAGAAATTGTTGCAGAAGGAACTATTATGTTTTGCTGTAAATAAACATGGGTTTTAGGTTTGAGCATATACATATTGAATTTTTTGCATTTTAGTCAAATATTATGTTTGATTACATTTTAGCCCATTTCCAAGTAAAAAACTAAGCCGGGTAAGCAAAGCGACGTATTCAAGCGTGATTTTTTCACTATACAAAGAAGATAAGATTTTAGCATGTATGAATAATGGCCCCATTCATTTTTCGTAGTACATGCTATTCATATTGTGATTTGTGCTGGACGAAAAAATCAAGGCTTGTATGGTACGCTACAACACAACTGGTACTTGTATTTTTACGGAATATTCACTGGAACTACAGTGGATTGAGTACCATTTGTGACCAAACCAATACCAAAGTGCCAACTGTGGAATAGCAGGTAGAGATGGAAGATGCAGAGCATATTGTAACAAAAAAAACTATAACTATTATGCCTCTGGACATTCATATGTCTCAAATACTTATTATACTCTCGGATCATTGTAAACCAGTTTGCTTGCCATGTGATAATTCTCATGTAAGAAATAAACAAATAAGTATCTCTTCTTTATTTGCTCCTACAAAGTATGAAGTAAAATATTTTAGCCTCAGCCTAACTAACTATAATCTGTGAAACATCTTGGGAAACTATGATCCATATTTACCATGCAAATCAGAGCTACTTCTTTCGTGTTGTTTATTTCATTTTGGGCATTTTTGCTCATTTCTGCTTCAGTAATGACTAAGCTTCACTAGCTTCAGTAACGATTCACGACGAGTTCCCATTTTTAACAATTGTCTACACAGTAAGTATAGTACTGGACAAAGTGGACAATAAATAAAACATTACTATTACTTTTAATAGGACCTTACACGTGCCATCCAAAAGTTAAGTTACGCGAAAGTGGAACTAATTTACGTCATTTGCGTCATTGCATGTTAGAAAAAGAAATTAGAATGGAAAATCAGCAGTCGGAGTCGGAAGACGGGATATATGCGCATGTGCCGTCGTTTACAAGTGTGACTGTGACTTTCTGCATTCTAATCAGCAGCTATTTCCTTCTCAGACGAAATCCCAGGATCAGCTATCATTTAGATAAAATTGGAGGTCCACCGCAACTGCCAATTCTTGGGAATGCCTTATCATTTCTTCGTCCCCATGAGGGTACTGTTACTGTTGCACTTTTAGATAATAACGATTATATACATGCAAGGTAAATATATCAATCTAATCTAGTTACACGTTAATACACAATGTGTGTGAAATCTTTGACAGAATTTATTCCCTTGCTGTTTGATATATGGGTTAAAAAATATAAGCCAATTTACTCTATTTGGCTTGGGAATTTTATTCCTTATGTAGTAATTCCAGATGCCAAGATTGCAGAGGTATTTATAATTTTTAAATCATTTTTTCAGAATTCACTATGTTCTTTGTTGTTAATTTTAATTGAGCAAGATAAGATGTGTCATAAATTGATTTTGCATTTACCACTGTAGAAAATACTCAGCTCAAATACTCACATTGAAAAGGGGAAGTATGACTACAGCCTTCTTCATGATTGGCTAGGCACTGGTTTATTAACGGCACCAGGTACGTATACATAAACTTGTTAACAGGTAATATACTGTTATCATGTCATTTAGTAAAGTGGTGGTGGGAAAAGATGTAAAAATACATGATTTCAGGGAACAAATGGCAAGCTCGAAGAAAAATGATTACTCCCAGTTTTCACTTCAAAATATTGGAAGACTTCCTACCAGTTTTTAACGAACAAGCATCCATCCTGTTGGACTGCTTAAAAATGGAAACTGGAAGTAGAAAAGTGTTCAATATTTGCCCGTACATTGCCCGATGCACTTTGGATATCATTTGTGGTCCGTGACTCTGATAATATTGTACAAATCGCAAAGACATTCACTTCACACACCAATTCATAAAATGGAACATGGTTGATGCAGTATTAAATATGCACATGTTACAAAACATCTTAAACTTGATTATAGAGACTGCTATGGGCAAGAAAATGAATGCTCAGACGAGCGCATCAAACAAGAAATACATTGATGCTGTAAATGGGTAAAGCTGTCAAACTTATCAGAAGTGTTCATAAAAATGCCATACAAACGTTTGTGGATAACATTACCATAATTTCAATGTTGTCAGAATGTGCACATTGCTTTTAACTAAGATAATACAACCCTGGCATCATTTCCCAGTCATTTATTACTTCACTTCGATTTCCAAAAGCGAGAAGGAGTACTTACATGTTTTAAAAGGATTCACAGAAAACGTATACTATTAAGCTGCAAATCTAAAACCTTTATTTTGAAAATGCACAATACGAGAAACTTTTTACCTTGATCTTATACCTTTGGTGCGCATTTAAGATAATTCAAGATCGAAAAGCGGAGAGATTAAATGATAAGCACCTTTCTGGCACAAATCCGCCTAATGACGGTTCAAGTTATGGTAAGGTTAGGTTAGTCATAAAAAGCTGAATCTTATTGATACGGCAAACCTGGTTTTTATACTTACATCACCCCATGTACTTTTAAGGGAAAGAAAGAAAAGCATTTCTGGACCTTCTTCTTGATTCTAATGAAAACGATGAAATTCTTAGCGATGCCGACATAATGGAAGAAGTGGACACTTTCATGTTTGAGGTAAATATTTCGGTTCTTCAGTTAGCATAATATGAAGCTTTTGTGCACATTGGGGAAGGTGAACTTGGACATGCTGGGATTTATTGTTTTCGTTGAACACATGTAGGGGCATGATACAACTGCTGGCAGTCTTTCCTGGACAGTTTGGATGCTTGCTTGCCATCCGGAATGCCAGGTTTCTCTACATAAAAATAAAAACATGCCCACGTTTAAACACATATTTTTATCCAGGGCCGAAGCGTAATAAATATGTACAAAACAAACAAGTCTGTTGACTCCAACAGAAACTTGTTCATCAAGAACTTGACGAGATATTTGCAGACGATCCTTTGAGGGATGTGACACCTGCTGACATTTCAAAAATGAAGTATTTGGAGTATTGTATCAAAGAGAGCTTAAGGTTATATCCAAGCGTGCCATTTATAATGCGTCAAATCGAACGGGATATCCCTTTGGGTAAGTTATTATAGTTCATGACGATTTGGTCATTTAGCTATTGTACACCTTACTTCACAGAAAATATTATGTCCATTATATTTCCCTTTAAATACCAGACAATGACAGATTAATTCCACGTGGAGTGACTGCGATGATAGCCATTTACTATATTCACCGGGACCCTGAATACTATCCGGAGCCTTTGAAATATAAGCCAGACCGATTTTCTATGGAAAACTCAGCAGGACGCTTTCCTTACGCTTACATCCCATTTTCGGCAGGATCTCGGAACTGCATAGGACAGAAATTCGCACTACTTGAAGAG
>JAANSN010004737.1:0-14168 GCA_036850665.1 Dicranocentrus wangi | reverse complement strand
GCATAGAGGTAATATAATAAGAATAAAAAAACCGTGTGTGGATGTGGATACATGTGGATAATACGACGGGGAAAGGAAAAGGCTTCTTGTAATGCTGGTGAAGGTGAACGAGTCGTACGTGTATATAGTTAAAATGAGTTGAAAGTTGGGTGAGAGAGAATAGAATCCCATCTGAATATATCCCGACTGTACTTGCTCGGCATACATGTGGATAAAGTTTTGTTGGCCAATGTGGTTGTTTGGCTCCGCCTGTCTACCTCGAAGGCGGCCCATCTGCGTCAATTGACCTGTCAAACATGCAAACTTCCCCCCACTCGTTGATTCGTTATTCAACAAACTAACTCGTTTTCTTTCTGCTTTACACACTGAATCACTCACTCACTCACTCACTCACTCACTTACAAAGATGCTCATCATGATGCTAACAGGAGAGAGATGAGGACTGAGGATAATATTATATATATTGTGTATAGGAGAGAGAGAGAAAAAAAGAGGCTTTTTTGGGGGTTTGATGATGTTGATGGTGTGGGCATGTTAGCTAGCTAGCTTCATCGCTACTGTAATAATATGTGTTTTACGGAATTTTTTTTCTCGCGGATTGCTCTGCAGCAGCAGTTTTATGCAGGAATGAAAGAAGGAAAGGCTGAAGAAGGATGTTCACTACTAAAAGGCAGGAATATATATTGCATTATTGGAGACTCCAAATCCAATTTGGAGTTGCTTTGCTGTGCCAGTCAGTCAGTACTGAAACAGCAGAGCTCTATAAGAAATCCAGCATGTAATACCTAAAACACCATCGCATCGCCTCTTCTTCTTCTTCTTGCCTTCTATTATTGCCCACATTATGTAAAAACTGGAGTTACTTGTGTGTGGACTGCTCCTGTTGTGGATGCGGAAAAATAAAAGTTTGCAAGGAACCAGACGGGCAGGCAAGGGAGAAGAGAGCGCAGTTGTAGAGTGGACTCTCGGCACACCACATCACCTCACACAATTCATACGACGGCAAGGCTTCGGCATGCAATTTCAGCACACACAGGGAATATAATATAAGAATGATATGATGGAACAATAAAAATATGTGAAGAGCTTTGTAGTATGTAAAAAGCATTTTTTGAATGAAACACCTCAGCAGCATATTCAGCAACACCACACACGTTTCGCCAGGTTGGCTGGCTGGTTGGGTTGCTTTGTGAGTCCCTTCTTGTTCTCCCCACAATGCAATCCTGCAAGAAGGTTTACATGAGACAGCGTGTGGAATAATAACGCATTATTATGAGCTGGTTGATCTATCATTAGTTAGATTTCATGAGTCAAAAACTTTTTCTCTCTCTCTCCCTCGAAACGAACGAACGAAACAGGCAAGAAAGAAGGGAATAATGCAAAAGAAGGCAGGCAGCTCTCAGCAAAACTGCTTTTTTCCCTACCTGGGCCTGCCAGCCAGCTTAAGCTCTTGTTTTTTCAGTTCGCTCAAAACGCTAACAACAAACACTCACTCTTGACGAGACTTCTCTCCACAAAAGAGAAACATGCATGGCTCTTGAGGGAGAAATGATACACTAAAGCGAAATGAAATGCGGAGTCGTATAGGGAAGAAAAAGGAGAAGTGAGCAAGTGAGCTAGCTTTTTTTAGCTTTCGCATTAATACTTTTTGGACATATATCGAAGTAGTAGTCTCGTAAAATTGGTGGTGGCTCTTGAGCGTTTATACTACAGGAATTGCAATAGTGCAATAATGCATGCAGGTTGAGAGTGTTGAGTTCATTGCCGACTCTTTTTACAAATTTTTCCCAGTTCCCACAAAACCAAAAAAGCTAAAAGAGTAACTTGTGAGTGTTATGTTATGGATAATATGTTAAAGCTGGGCTTTAGAGAGAGCTCTGCCTGTTTTGTCGGTACATTTCTTTTTTCTCATTTCACGTACATTCTTCTTCTTCTTCGTAGTCTTACCTTGCTGCCTTACATACAACTTCTTAACTCTTGTCTTAAAATGCAAAGAGGTAGAGCAGGCAGGCAGGCACAACACTGAAAATCTAAACTTGCCGTGAGTCTTGTTGTTGGAGGTGCTTTTTGCTGCGCGTTTTACCAAACCTAAGTAGTAACTCTGTTCAACTCTCATTACTCCACATCAAAGCAGGCCGTGTACTTCTCGCCGACCAAAAAAGCCACTCGCTCTTCTCCACCACTCCATATATATATCTATATATGCAGATATACCTATGATATAAAAAAACTCGAGGAACAAAATGCCTTTTTCTATACGCGTGAACGTTAACTAAAATGTTACACGTAAAAGTACATGTACCTTCACACATTCTAATACTTTAAATGCAGATCCTGCTAAATTTGTTCATATTACATCTATCGGCGTCTTTTGACTCACTTACACATTGTGTTCCCCACACGTCCTTTTAGTATGTGTACGGATGTAGATTGTGGTTGTGTACTCCTCTCTCTCGCTCTCGTGATATAACTTTTTCCAGAGTTGAAATTGAAGGTTGAGATGGAGGAGTGAAATAAGTAAAACCTCCTCACACAAAATACATACTTGGTTGTTGTATATTCCCTAACTAACCGTTTATCCTTGCCATGTTTTAGGGGACTGGCTGGCTGAGGAGAGAAAAAAAATCTGAGAGAGTGCTCGCTCACACTTGACTACATTGAGCAGATCGAAAGAGGAGTGAGTTTCCCTCTGAATGATAAACCATTGCTGACACCTCAAAAAGTCAAAGCCTCAAAGGCTCCCATTCCCATCATCATCATCTTGATCATCCTCATCGAAATACATTGATATCCACAAGGGACTACGCTTGTTGTCCGCACTAACTGAACGCAGCAAGCAGTGGTGTAGTGAACTCTATTGTTACCCCCTTTTAAAACATCAGCTTTCAAACCCCTCTCTCTGTTGTTGCATGCATGTTGCATCGTGAACTTGGCAGTGTTTCAGGATCATCACACATCATCATTTTTCTTCCAATAAGACATCAAACTGGGACCAAGAGCGAACGAGCGGAGAGCCAGCCACATTATCATCTCACTCCTCATATTCCGAATCCTATGGATTTTTTCCTTCCACTGGGGGCCACTCTCGTCGTCGTGTATTAACAGGGAAAGGTGTCTCGTCGTAATTTTCCTCTGGCTTTTTAACATTTTGACGTGCTCGAAAAAACACAAGGATAGTATGATATACCTACGTAATACACTTGACAGGTTGAACCACGACGGTGGTGACTTTTCTCATTTGTTACATCTACGAGTGGTCTCATTCCGTAAAGTGATGTGAGCCTGTGGAGTTGCGTTGTCCACTACTACTGCGAATCTTGACTACCAGAATCCGTTTTCGCCTATGACTAAATATCCTGTGTGACGTGGGCTCGTCCACTGGAAGTGATGTGAAATTATTGAGAAAAGAAAAGGAAATCCAAACTGTAAAGTACTTTAGTTTATAGCAATGTGGTGATCTGCCATAATATCAATATCAAGAGGAGGAGGTTAAGAGGAAACGCGTATTTTCCGGTGATTGGGAATTATTAAAGTAAGTAGGTAGCTCTCATTTCCCGTTTGCGAGGCAGTTCACCCAAGTACCTTCAGAAAAAAAGAAATTATTACGAGTTGCTGAGTTTTATTTGAGTGGACGCGACGACAGATCAAATGGGATTGAGGAGAATGACTTGTGAGAAGTAATAAATGAACTTGTGATCATCGCTAACCAGACATCCAGCCAGAATAGTTTCTATCATTCATACTCGCACATTATTTATTATTATCGAAGGCTTTATTATGGAACAGGCAGAAAATAGAGTGAGCGAGTCAGACAGAGCGAGTGAGTGAGTAAGTGAAATCTTTAAGCCCGCCCACACTCTCTCCTCTTCCTTTCCTTCGCTCCGAGGGTGTAATATATAAAACAAAATAATACGGAGATATATAGAAACGCGTGGTAGCCCGGCACAACGCTTCCACCACCGTACCACCACCACCAGTTGTTGAGTATCAGGAGTATCAGTAGTCGAGGAGTAGTCATCACATCTCCAAAATATTTATTTCACTGCAGGGTCTCACATTTTATATATTATACATGTTTTACCATCTTCCTTCAATTCACTTCCCTTCCACTCTCGCAGACACAAGGAGTATCAAGGAATTGTTGTGGTGCTTCCCTTTGCTTGCTCACTGTATTCTCCAATTGTCCTCAATCAAACGTCATAACGTTGACAGATATATCATCATCGTCATTCGTCTTACACCAATTTCAGTCACTGTCAAGTAAATGCGCGACTACTTGTCTCTCCCAAGCTCACTCCAACTTTGCCATTGCTCCTGTCTACTATATAATATAACTCCTCACAGAGGCTCACTCTGACTGGGCGATTACCACAACACCACCACCACCACTCGACTCCACCATCATCACCACTGCACTATAAGCAGTATAACCCGTGCAAAGAGTTTACCAGTGTGGAAGCAAAAAGGTAACTCAATTGGGTTATAACGTGTCAGTCAGTTGCTGCTCACTGCCTCTATATGACTTGTCAACACCTTACACAATATCTGCTCAGCGACGGCAACGTGTGAAAAAGGCACATACTGGGATTTTCCTAATACTTATTACTACTGATGCATTCTCATCGTCAGTTCGCCAAACGTGCTCCCAACCCAATTCACCTGTAAATCTCAATTTAACTCGACTTCAAAATCAAAAGGAAAAAAAATCGAGTAATGAACTCGCTCAAGCTTTACGAAACAATCAAAAAAGTGACGGATATTTGATTACAGAAGAAGAATATATTTGATTTTGAGGTTTTTTTTTACTCCATTCTTTTTTTTGTCAACCGGAATGGACTAGCCAGTGAGTGAATTATTGCAGTGAGCTATACATATAAAAGTAATTACTGTTTTTTGTGTGAATTGGTTTATTAGTTAGTGAGTATTTTTTCCCCAAAAGACACAATTAGCTCGGCATCAGCAACAACATCCTGATCCTGCAAGGCAAACAAAACAAAAAGCAAAGCAAAAAAAAAAAGTTGTCACTGTGCGATATTGCCCCATCGACAAGGATAATTATAAAGCGAACGAAAGGTTGTTGTTTGTGATTCTATCAATACTTTTTATATGCATACATATACCTTTTGCTTAAGTTGTGCTTTATCGTGTTTCACGTCGACCCAAAACAACCGTGTGCTCCCCTTACGACACCAGACACGGACGGAATTACATACTTTATAGACAAAAATTGTGTGCTATTGGATAAGCGATAGGCATTGTTGTCAAAAGATTGAAAGTCATTTCCCGGATTCACCCATGTCAACACACAATCTTTTTTCAGGATATACCAACGCAAAAAATATTCAAATCTGAAACGCTTGGGTTGGGAACTCTAGAGTTACACTTTGCTCCTATCACGTACGAGTGACGAGGATCATCATCATCATCATCCTGTATGGTGTAACAAGGGTGATTGGTTTTTTGGGCGAGAATTAATTGAGATTTTTTTTTTCAATCTCATGTTCGGTATAATATTAAACTCAAGTGCACATTCTTTCTTTTGGGGGTTTACAAGAAAATAATCCGTTTTGATTTCCTGTGAGAGAAGGATACAAAAAAACTTCAATTGGGAAGGGGTGTAAGTAAAGTAATTAAATGGATTCAAAATTGTGAAAATTTTGATACAAAGTGTTATATGGACGTGAGGTATTGCTGATATTTTAGTGAAACTTGAGAGAGAGAGAGGGAGAAATACTTTGAGACAGTTTTTTTTCTTCCTACCTTTCGAATGAAAAGGTCTGAGCACCAAAGGTGTTTGATCCTTGGGATATGATACCAATTACTCAAAAGAAATCCACCCCGTCGGCAGTGCTTGCTTGTTCGGTTGAGAGCAATATCAAAAAAGGATTTTAATTAGATCTCAAAGAACATGCCGTGCACTGAGGCATAAAATGAGACATCACATTTTTCCTCCTTCGATTTAATCGACTACTCCATGAGTGAATCCTTATAGTATAGTTAATGCAGTTTCGTTCGTTGACGGTTGGGAATTGTTTAGTTTTTTTTGTGTGTGATCACTATGCTACTCCTCCGCCAATAAAAGTCACGAACAACATTATTTTTCGTCGAGTGTGAACTTGCTCTATTTAAACCAACCCAGCGTGAGATATTTATTGGCTAGTTTGGTCTCGAACGACGGATATTGCACAAACGTCGACGTGTGGACTCGGTCGGGTCTGAGCAAAACTGGATTTTTTTTAAAATGAAGCTACTATAGCTGCTTAAAAAGAGTGACTGCTTTGTTTGGCAGTATATGCAGATGATGCACCGTCAGTTTAAAGTGGAGTAGTTAGTTTAGCTTGCCGAGAAAAAGAATTTTCTCTTCTTTTTTTTCTTGCAATTTAATAATCCGGTGTCAAAATTTTTGGACAATTATTGATGCATCACAAACCAGTCTACTATTACGGAAGTGAGGAGGAGGGTTCACCTTTAAAATTCAGCCCTTCCTCAATCCCCTTCGCGGTTCTGGCAAGTGGCGATAAAGTCTCCTTAACCGAACAAATGTGTGAGGCAAAAATGGACCAGGAACCTGCTGAGAGTGACAAAATCGAAGCAAAGTCACCTCCTCCACCGCCCCCACCCCAAACCACTATACTCTCCAGTCATTGCCACAAAAGTCTACACAATCATCATGGGAAAGGCCAACCAATGACACCAAATAGTCAGGATGATGACATGTCGTCAGACGATCTTATCAGCGTAGGAGGAAGCCCGTCTCCTTCCCTTACATCTCCAGATAATCTATCGAGAGCAAACACAGAGGACTACGGCTCGGAAGACGAGTATTTTAGGCCTTTGAAAAAGCTCAGAATGCTTCAGGTAATTTTATACACACAAACATAATTCTTACAAGTTTGCTGGTTTATTTTTGGAACAAGAAGAAAAAAAAAGAAGAAGAGAGATATATAATTTGCGGAAATATCCAATTCGCCCAGACGCTCATTTTTTTTGGGAGGGTATATAATATTCTATATACATATTTCGTCGTGACTAAATGTCACACGAGTGGGGTTAAATTACGTCGCAATTCCAGGAAACCAACATATTTGAAATTTGAGGTCGTATTATATCCATCATTTAAAAAAACTAGTTTCTCGTTCGTTGCACACATGTTAACCTCTAAACTCGGGATCGGTTGTCGCAAAAAAACAAAAACAAAACCCGAGTTTCTCTCCTTCG
Organism: Dicranocentrus wangi; assembly: GCA_036850665.1. Classification (NCBI taxonomy): domain Eukaryota; kingdom Metazoa; phylum Arthropoda; class Collembola; order Entomobryomorpha; family Entomobryidae; genus Dicranocentrus; species Dicranocentrus wangi. The sequence continues at coordinate 6,950 of JAANSN010004737.1, read as the reverse complement.
TTCACGTGAAAAAAGAAAGGGTAATAGGATATGTGGAAGAAAAGGATATATTTTTTTTTCTTTCTTCTTCTTCTTCTTCTGTTTTCTCGGGGAGGATGATGAGGGCATGTGACACATTCATGATGAACACTTGTTCAATATATATATACATAAACAACATTTTGTTTGAGTTGTTTCATTTCATCCTCCTCCTACGTACATTTCCCCAAAGTCCCAAATGTTCCAATAACCGACCAACCAATTTAATAATGGTCAGTTTCAGGTTTCCAATTTCTTCGGCGGAAGGGTGGAGCACATATAGATGCCTATGCATCAGTTCCATTATTATCATTTATTTTTAGCTTTTTTTTGGGGTGTGTGAAAAATTGGTGTTAAAAAAGTGGACAAAAAAATAATGGCAAGAAAACGCTATTATAACCTACTACGACTATAATAATAGTAACTAACCTCATTTTTTTTGTAGGCTGAGCTATCCAAACAACCGATTTGTGTGGCTCCGGTAGAGTCTCCCTCAGCCCAGGCTGCATCTGGAGTGAAGTCCTTTTCCATTTCCGATATTCTAAGTCATAAACCTGCAAAGAGCAGTAATGGTGGTGGAGCAATCCATAAAGACTGTAGTGCTAGTGCTGCCAGTGCTGGTCGACACGCGGACAGAGAGCGAGACAGAGACAGAGACCGGGACCGAGACAGGGACGTAGTCGTTCAACAGAGAATAGTTCGCCCGTGGGATGCCCAAAACAAAACGAATGGGAGACGAAGCTCATCCGATTCGTCGCCCTTGGATGCTCTATTTCAGATGACATCGAAGACATTTGAGGGACTCAATGGTCATCACGAGAATTCCGGTAAACATACCTATATCCTCCGCTTTTTTTCATTCAGCAGTTTTTATTTTCAGCCCCAATTTATTATATTCTTTTTCTCTCGCTTTTGTTTGCTCAACACGTCATACAATACGTATTATATAATATAATACATGAAGCACTTACATATTGCGGATGAGTTCGGGCTCCGTTGCATGCTTCCCCTCCTGAACCTCCAATTTCACTCACTTCATATTATATTATCATCATCATCAGTTTACTTGGTCAAACACAATAATATGTTAAATAGAAGGTAAAATAAATATTTTTTTTAAAAACGAAGAAGCTCTCTCTCTCTCTCCACACAATAAAAAAAACCATCATCATCATTCGCATCGCATCGCATTCCCTCTTTTCCAACCTAAATCATGCAAGCATTTGTTATTATTATTATTATTATTTATCAAGAATTTGAGTTGTTAGTAATGATACAGTAGTGATAAGAACTCGAAGGAGCAGACATGCATGTCATTACCAAAAGGCTCATAATATGAATTGTCAATGAGCGAGCATCCCCTTTTTCCTTTCGTCATCATTTCTTTGCCTAACCCACAGACTCACGCGCAACTGACGAATGTTTTCATTTGCAATTGCAATTGATGATGATATGATATGAACGAACGAAGGAAAAAAATACATCGCAAGTTTTTTTTTCTCCCTTTACCTGCATCACCACGTATATATCTAATTAAATCATGCAGATTATTAATTGTCTCGATACAAGTTGCACATCCAATAATTAAATTAGAGGAGAGGAAGACAGAGAGAGAGAGAGAGAGAGAGAGAGAGGATCCGAGGAGCTGCTGCAACATGAAATAACCGTGTACTTCTTCTTCGTCTTCTTCTTCTCATTGCTCTTCAATGCTAACAATCCCTATATTAAGTATATTCTTCATTGGAAATGTCATGATGAGAGTTAGTGGGTTGCACGGGTAAAGGTGGACCAACAACAGAAGGAAAGCATCTGGAGTGAATGCCTCTGTATTTAAAATTCACATGCATGAATGGAGGTCCCTGTTCACAACCGTGCCACACTGCTCGTTTACATATTTTTTGCTGATGGCAAAAGGAAAACGATGATGTGAGGTCGACTCGGAAAAAAATAATATTGAATGCGTGAGTTCACCGCCTTCATTGAGATTCATACATAATGTCTTTTTCCCATTATCAAAAAAATAATAATAATAATGATTTTTTTGGGGGATCTACAGTGAAGACACCCATGGCTAAAAAGTAGATATACCTAAGTATATATATATATATCTATTATTATGTATGTATTAAATGTGTAACGAAACTGAACGTGGTCGTTCAAAAAAGGTACTGTTACACTGAGGAGGATCATCCTCACGAAAGAGAGAGAGAGAGAGAGAGAAAGAGATAATGGGTTTAATGGTTATTTCCGGAATATTATATGTTTGTATGTTTTCATGCTAATGGGTACCATGTTCAAAAAAGAGTAATTTGGGTGATCATCATCTAGGGCGCTATCATCCGGCCAAAAAATATAAAAGTCAAGGATCGTTACTATTTATTTTTTTTTCCACAACGTTGTACTATACTCCTCAACTTGACAATGACTTCATTTGAATTTGAATCTATTCTGGGTTTTGTTTCGCATTATTATTGTCTCTCTCTCTCTCTCGATATATATATCTCTCTATATTTACATGCGTGTGTAACCGTCCGTCCTCATAATAATTCTTATTGTATCCGGTGATTTTGGCGGAGCGAGAGAGAGGGAGAGAGAGGCGTGTTGTTTTAAGCATGACATTTGAAACCCATCTCAAGTTCTAATGTGACAATAATATTCAAATTACCTGGGCTCAATGTCAGATTTACCTGCATGCTTGGTTGAAAACGGGGATTAGGTTTCCACCTTCATGTTCTTTTATTTTTTACCTTATACGCATATTGTTCCCTCTGTGAAGTCTCCGACTAGAGTTACTAGTGAATTCGTTAATCTCAACACACATACAGACAAAATAACAACAGCCAATCGTCGTAACGTAAAAGAATGTAACCCTCTCTCTCATAATAATTTCCTTAAACAACCTTCCTTCTTCTTCCCCGCATGAAACCATTGTGACATATGTTTTTCCTCGTGTATACTTATATAATTTACCTTACCACGCCACTCTCTCTCTCTCTCTCTGACTGTCTCACTAAAAGTAACAACGCTGATGGAGAGCGGTTTCCAAAAAAGAAAAAAAAAACATCGAAACGATTAGGTTTTTACGCGTTTGCCTCGTGGATAGAGCGAAGCAAAAAAAAAGTTGCTGGGTTGCTAATCCATATTTAGAAACGTGTTCGACTATAATAGGCTTTACAAGTGTAAACTCAGAGAGAGGGAGGCTCAGCCAATGAAGTAGAAAAAGGGAAACCCGGGCGATCATCATCATCAGAAGAAATATATATACGTATTACCTACATATATATACCTATTCCCGAAAGAGTTAAACGCTCAAATCTAAACCAAACTATACCAGCATTGCAATAACTTTACATGGAGAGAGAGAGAGAAATGAGAGTGTGGAGGAGTTACAGTCGAGATTTCCTTTCACGTTTTTCCTTCTCATTGTGCCACACCAGCACCAGTACGACCACCACACCACCTCCACCACTACTACTGCTTAACTCTTCTTTTTCTCATGGGCTGCACTCCCTTCCAGGCAGTTTACCCCGGAATGGTTATAGCCCACAACTCTTTTCTTATAGTACTCGTCGTACTTACTTATGCTACTCCCAGAGTGATAGAAACTATTAGAGAAAAGCCACTTTTCCCCCCAGTAGTAGTAGTAGTAGTAGTAATGCTAGTCATCGCAGTGCCACACATTTTGTTTCATGAATCTAAATGGAAGAAGAAAAAAATGTACATGTAATGTACGTTACGCCTTAAGTATGCTAGCTGGAGTAAGTTTAAAAAAAAAAACTTTTTTTTCTCTCTCTCTCTCCATTTTTTTTCCTCCCATTTCTTCTCTGCAAACATATTGACTCGCGTGTGCTTTTTTGGTGAAGGAGGAAGTATCAAGTTTTTCTTAAGACCGCAGACTCGGTTTTTAACCTCAAGAAGGAAGGGGCTGGTCAACTCCGGGGATTTTTCTGTTTGGAAACAATAATGTCGGCTCGAATCCGCCGCATAGCATATATACAGATGCCAATTTATCAACAGAGAAAACCCTGACACGAGGCTAACCATAGATCCATTTATCATCTCGAATGACTGATTGATTGTGTGTGTTGTTGGGCTACAGAGAAAAGGAGTTGAATGTGGTGGTGGTGTCAGTGATGGCTGGATAGTAGTCGTCGGGAGAGAGAGAGAGAGAGAGAGAGAAAATAGGGTTCGTGCCAGGTTGCAATTTTAGCTCCTTTTCCCTCTATTTTTATGACGGATTATATTTACCGTATAGCAGGCAGGAGTATTAACGACGACGGCTGTAATAAAATAAAGAAGGGGCCGCGGCCTCTGTGTAAACGTCCACTTGGTCTTGTAGACCTTCTTCTTGAATCCGTTGTTGACACTTGTCTGAAAACAACCGAACCTACTCACTCTATTCTCTCCTGGCATGCATCATCCCTTATTGTCATGCGCGCATTCGAGATATAAATCCCCAACTTTCGGACCACTACTACTGATAACTACCACTACCATCCATAATAATATTATTATTATTATTATAAGAGGTGATCAAATGTATGAATGATGTGTGACTTGTATTTGTATGCACGCAAAATTATACTTGTGCCGGGTTCTCCATTCCACTCACTCCACACACACATGTCTTAAGTAGGTAGGTACACACACGGCCAAAGACGAGTTAGTTGGGGCTGACAAGGAAAGAAAGAGTGAAAGAAAAAAATAGAGGTAGTTGGCTTTATTTATTATGTTCACTCACAAGAAGAAGGTAGGGAGGGAGTACGGGGCCATTGATATAGTCTATTCTTTTTTTATCGACTTTATTTTTCCTCAAGCCGAGACCTGTGCCATTGTCAACAATAACTCGGCGAAAAGGAGTTGATGATTTTTTTGGAGCGGGCCCCTTTACTGATTTTCCCTGGTGGTATACCATCACGAACGAGCACAGGAAAAGGATTATAATAATTTGTACTTGGAGTTGGTCCTATTCTCGAGCTGATAGTTCCTAGATGAATATATATTTTAATGGTCATAAAATTAAGAGATATGATTACCCCGTCATGATGACAAAAAGGGAGAAGCAGAAAAAAAGGAACACGTGGACAGATTCAGAGTTGAGTTGGGTCATAAAACCGCAAAAGAGACTTCATTGTGTCTGTCAGCACCAACTCCAAAGGGTTTTTTCGTCTTCTCTCCTTCGCCTTCTTCTTCAAGGAAATCATCAGCCCTTGTCGTAAAAATGGATAAGCGAGGAGAACCATAAAGTCATCGCATTAAGAACAGCTTTTAAATAAGTCTCATTAAAACTTCTTCTTTCTTTCTCTCTCCCTTTCCCCTCGTCGACTTCTTTATGCACCGACTCTGGGTTGGTTGGGTGTAGTAGTTGGAAGGAAGGAACCCTATGACGAGTTTTGTTTGTGATACATAAGGTGGAAGAAGACTGAGGTGGTGTGGTGGTGGTGGCAAGGAGAGTAGTCAAAGCCGACGGCAAATTGCTGTGATGACAGAGAGTTAAAGCGCAGCTGTTGTAAGTTAACATTTCAAACGATTAACGTGAACATGTTGACGGCAGTGTTTCCGTCGAGAAAATATCGCCCATGCAGCCAACCAGGCAAATAAAATGGGAAAAATGGCTGGAGATATAGGAAATTTATTTGGAGGTAGGGGCTGCTCTCTACACTCCTACAGCCTCCCACTATATATTATACACATACACTTTTTACTAGAAAGACAGGAGGAAGAAGAAGAAAAAAGGAGGAATCCCTTTTAACACTCAAAAGACCCTTTTCGTAGAGTGATCTTGGAAATGAGGTGCATTCCTCGTGGTCCCACTAAACCTCCCCGAGATTCAATCAATATAATGGCCCCAGCAGTTTGTCTTTTGATAGGATGGGATTTTTTTTCTCTCGTCTCTCTGATTCCATTCCATTGCATATATATATATTCAATCCACCCCTTTTGCAGATAACAAAAAAATTTCTCTCGGATATTGCGAACGAGAAGAGAAGGAGACTCCCGAACGAAAATTGAAACGAGCAGAAGAGTAAATTGGACGAGGAGTAAAGCGCTCGGAAGAAAGGGAGAAGAGGAAGAGGAAGAGAAAAAAAAGTCTATCTTGATGTAAATTTTGTGTTTTCTGATTAATCCAAAGTCGTTTAATTCCGCCAGGGTGAACCCCACTTCCGACGAGCCTGGTTTTCCATTTTGTGAGACTGACTGACTATGTAATGATTTTAATGATCAACAAAGTGAAAAGAAAAACTTTTTTTTTTCTCTCTCTCTCTCGCCGTTTCTCCCAAGTCTTATCCACAGCGACGACATTAACTGTTTTATGTACATAGTTGAGTTGACTAAATGCGCGAGCGGAGCAAGCATACACGTAGGTATATATATATATAGTGTGCTAGCCAACTACACCCAAAAGGGATACTTCTTGTTCCTTGTCATTTCTACAATCTTCCCTGCTAATGATGAGCTGACAACGAGATGGAAAAGTATTCCAAGAAAGTCTTTTCAGAAAGAAAAAAATATATAATGGTAACTGAATATCACTCAACGAGACTTCAAAATGTGCTTTACTCCACTCACTCACTCCCCATATTATACATTTTTATACTTGGCCAAGTGCATTTTTTTCGGCGTCTTCTTCTTCTTCTTCTTCATCGGCTTCGCTCACCCTTCAGACAACGAACGGGAGTTGCTCCTTTTTTGTAACTTGTCTGCAATCTTTTAGTAATGCAAATGACATTAGATTTTTTAAGCTCCCGTTTGCATTCCTCAACGACAACAAGTCGGCATTTTTTTATCATTTGAACTGTTCTCGGAAGAGGAGCAACTGAGAAAAGCGGAGTGGATCCCTCATTACATTTCTACTACTACTACCCATTTCGCCACGTTCTCCTACTCAAAGTCGGGGTGCAGACGCTTGACCAAATTTTATTTCCCAAAAT
>JAANSN010004736.1:0-14170 GCA_036850665.1 Dicranocentrus wangi | reverse complement strand
GAGAATCTCAGTTCAACACCAACATGGGAAACACCGGAGGCGACCATAAAACGACTAACATTGCCTCTGGAAGCGCCCCCGCCCCAGCACCTGCTCCAGTAGCTCCTGCTCCCGCTAGCCCTGCTCCAGTTGCTCCAGAAATTCCAAAGATTGCTCTCCCGAAACTTGATCTTCCCAAAGTTGTCCCTGCACCCAGTGGCGGAGATCATCAGTTCAACACTGACATGGGAAACGCCGGAGGGGACCATAAAACCAGCAACACTGGTCGTGCACGACGAGGTATATTTTGCAGTCTTTTTGGCCTAAGTTGTTCTAAAGATGAATTTAATGGCCCAGCTAACAATACTGGTGGTACCCACACCAGAACTGATGGTTAATTTTGAGAACGATTTTTTTGGCTCATCATGGTTGCAACTTTTCAATATTTTTCTTTTATTCCGAATTTCAGGTTGAGGTGCGTCCGTACTCTACAACTCTGAAATAGAAATCAGTACTCCCCAATTTGGAAATATAAGATGGAATTTTAATTTTGTTTTTGTCTATTGTATTTACATTGTTCTTTTCAAGTAAAGATCACCATTTGTAAATTACGAATTGAGTTGTACTCCTGACTTTTTAATTTTCCAGTAATGCGGGCAGCTTGTCAAGATTTTTTTCCAGAGTAAACTTTCTATGAATTTTATATATTGTAGCCAGCCGTGTAATACTCATTTCACCAAAGTATCGACGTCTGAGCTGGTACGCTCCTAATGTTAGTCATTCAATCCAAGGACTTGATCCCTTTCCGAATTCAAAGTAGCTATACCGTAAACGTCATACCACATCAAACTTATCAAAACATACTTTTGATTGCCCTGTATTATTAGTTGCTTGCACCATATGTATTTTACAACAGCGCCGGTTGTTGATAACTTTGAAACGGAAATCTCAATAATTATAAATATGACGCTGACATAAACTAGCTACACGAAGCCTCAAAAGGGAAACGTGAGTCATTCTGTTCGCTTTGCGTTATTACTCCCAATTAGAATTCGTTTTCAGTTTCCAAAGTACAACAATCTCACGAAATATTCAACAAGTGTAGAAACCACAGCGTTATGCTAACAGGAATGTTTATTGCATATATTCTACTGCATCCTAATATAATGTAGTAAAATGATTTGCATTAATGTGTATACTCGGAAAGGACTTCTTAATAGGTGCTCTGATACCATTTACTACCTCCAGCCATGTCTCCCTGTATAAGCCGACTGACGTGTCCTCATTAGACGATAATACTTCGTGAGAGATTGTCCTGAGTCCTGGGTATAATTAGTGAACCGCCGATAACAAGTCATCAAGGAGGTATCTCTATTTCATTAAGGAAATTACATTTTTCTGTTCAGAACATTAGTCATGCCTTCCTTTTCCCTATAAATACAATGACATTTTCCACTGGAAGGAAATATATATTGATTGCAATTGAGAGGAGCCGTTAGAAGACAATAGATCAAAATGGCAAAGCTTTTCCTTTTGCTCTGTTTGATAGTAATTGCAGCTGCAGTCCAAGCTACAGATAAGAGAAATGTGAAAATAGAGTCGGCTTTAGACTCATCAAGTGTCACCATTGTTGACACAGGATTTCAAGGTCAAATTAGCGTGGGCTCTCGGTCGAGGCAAAAACGTGGATTTTTCTGCTCTCTTTTTGGAGTTGCATGTGACACAAAATATTCCGACATTGGTCATGTTGGAGGAAACTACAGTACGGTTAACAAGGGGAAATGATTACATCAACTTCGGGGCTTAGGGCTGGACTTTCCTTATAGGTATTTTAATAACGTAATCAAAATTACACTTCAAGATTTCGAAAAAACCATTTCTTTGACGAAGCAAATAAGCATTTTTTGTTATGTCTAGGTAGAATTTGTAATTTAGAAATTATACGTTCTCCCGGAGTTAAATGGACAACGGCATGAAATGCATGGAAATTTGCACAGCAAGGACGGTGTTTCACTCCATGTATTCCGAATGGACCATGTACTAATTAAATTTATAACTAATGTGTCCTTATGAACTCGATTTAATTTTCAAGATATGCACTAATAAAGTAAAAGATTAAAAATCCATACGATATTTAGTATTTAAAGAAATATCATTTCAGGATATTACATATATAAGTATCATAATAATTAACATCCTGGCTAATATTCACATCTCGATCTATACTTACGTATACGTGTACCTTAATACCATTATACATACGATACAGAATGATCCACGGAGTAGAAACTGTAAAATGCGGAGCTAAAAACTCAAATTCCATATCAGCTTTATAATATGGATGACGGCGACGGACGAACAAGAACAAGATTCATATTATAATTTTCCGACCACAACAGCTTAGTTGGTCATATCTACCCTATCTTACGCACATAAATATAAAACTAAATATTTCAGTGTTGCATTTATATCAACACATTTGAGCTTATCAAAATCAGCCAAATTTTTAGGTTTGGAATTGCATATTAATGTATAATTTGTATATATTTGTACATATACATAATATATTTGTACTTCGGATTAGTCATACTCCTACTGTGTACTCTGACTGTACATATCCAAAATACAAACATTTTAATGGCTTACTATATGTGACTCTTGTGAGTAGTGAGTGGAGTGGCTGTGGCTATGCTTTTATTATGCTTAACTTAGGTTAAAGCATAACTTAAAGCATGCGGCTAGGCTAATCGGTATATCTGATTCTCATATCTCCACTTCACCTCCTTATAGCTGACTCATGATGATTTACAAAGATTTTTACTTACATTTAGCTCTTGCTTAGAAAACAAAGGCTGTTACGTTGTAAAGTAGATCTCTGAGTGAGTAATGTCGCAGTTGTGTAGTAAGTAATGTTACAGTCTCCTTGCAAGATGCATTTTCTAGCTGGAAAGTGGGATTATCACATTAACATAAAGAAAGCAAGTGGTCATATTCGTAACTCGTCTTTTGTTATTAGCTCGGTGAGTGTATCCTATCTGTATTTCTTTACGTCTTAAAAAACGGGTGGATTTCTCATTGGCCAATATTAATATTTTATCATTACAGTGTAAAAACTCGAGTGACCATGGCGGAAGTGGATTTTAGCAAATGTCGTATAGCTGATTTTCCGGTAAACAATCGTACTTTCCTTTAAATCATATTTCCTGGATAGAATTGCTGAAAATGGTATTTTTATGTATTGACTAAGGTACCAGTAACCCTTACTGAAAATGTGGTTTTGAGGCTGGATGCCCTAAAACGAAGCCAAACCCCTTTCGACTGTATTGGGAATCACACAGAATCCATAGTGGATATTGGAGGTGATGATGCTAAATGTACCAACAACATTCGGGTTCGATTTCACTTTGAAAAGGTGCAACAACTTAGTGGAGACAAGTTAACCCAATGGAATTATTTATCGCTATTTGCAACCTTTCTCAGTCGGGGAGATCTGGAACCTCATTCAGTCGACTTTTCCGTGAGCAGTCTTAATCAGAACTTGGCAGTTATGAAACAACTTAAAGGTTAGGTTCGAGAAAAGTTGAAATACCTATTAAGATGACCTATCCTAGACTTGTATGGCATGCTATTTGAATGAATACTAAATACAAAATCATTTAATAACCTAACAGAGAAAAAGGTTTACCTAAATGCAAACCGTGACCTAGCACCAGAGCTTCTTGTAAATAAAATGATATATTATTCTGTAAACGAGCTGTCAATTGGAAACAAAGAGACATTGAATGACTTCCCTGAGTATTATGGTGTTGCTGTGATGGTCTGGTGTCCTGCTGACAAGCTCCAGCAAGTAGCACACGAGCGTCCTGTCATTTATGACGTGAGGAATGACACTGACATCAAATTGGAAACGGAAGACGGCTTAGTTTTACACGCGCATAAGTTTATTTTGTCCGGTCTGTGTTGTTTTATGTACGGTAATTAAATTCTTTGCAAAATAATAGTGTAACATGCTAACTTTTCTTGCTTTATTGTCAACAGAACGAAGCTCAGTTTTGAAAGACTTGATTCAAAAAGAGGTATACACACCGGGATTTTCAGGAACTCTTAAACTGCATGGTATCAAGGGAAGCCCACTTCGGATCATTTTGCATTTTATGTATACCAATGGACTCAATACTGAGGTGAACCAAGTTATGGATGATGTTCTTGCTGTAGCAAAATTATTGGAGATGCCAGATTTGCTAACTTTTCTGGACACGAATATGATTACCATCTGTCATCCTGGAAATATGATGCGCTTGTTTATAGCAGCTCAAGAAAATGGATTGGGAAATGCAATGAATGATATTAGGAATTACATCAAATTGTAAGTTCCAATTAGTCCCAAATTCGTAGACTTAATTCGAAATATAAAGTGAACAATGAGCATGTATGTCTAAACTAATTAATGTTTCTGTTTAGAAATATTGACGACATAACGCCAAACGCGTAATTACTACTCCATAATTAAAATGTATAATACGGTTATACTTACCTATCGCATATTTTATAAGTTTTTATTTAACGATTTAGTTATCAATCAAATGCCAAATTGTCAATCAAATTATTACATATTAACCTAGGATATACATTGAGCAGTCTTCCACAAGTAGACATTTCACATTAAAATACAGTTTGCTAAAAAACCAAAACAAATTCTATTCTAATTATCCGAATGCAATTGTAAATACAATTAACTTTTATTTTTATACCGAATAATGTTAAGAGCTAAGAAATGTCGACACGCAAAAATGAACGCTGATCACTGCACTCGGCCTAACAGTTCCTATAAACCATTTTCACTCATTTTGCCATTTTCTTTTCTAAAAGCCAAGTCATATTATACGAACTATACGAAAACTTGAAAACCTTGAACTGGTACTGGATGATCATGCTCATTTGAAGATTCAAATTCAGTTTGGTTTACAAAACAGGCTGCAATCTAAGGATACAAAATCGTTATCTATGCGTATATTTGTAATAAAATATCCATCGTTTGGCAAACTAACTGCTTTTCTTCATATAACGAGAAGATCAATACCGCTAATACAGCTCATACCTATTTCCAAGATTTTTTTTCTTGGCATTATATCACTAAAATGAATATAATTATGTAATACTATAATTATTGAATTATTAATTTTAATTATTAACTGAATTATTATAATATGAACCAAACGCACAAAATGGAAAATGAAAAATAAGGCATATTAAAATATGTATTACATTTGATTAGTTGATATCATATCAATAAATCGCAATCGTTAATAATAAGCATGATTTTCTTCATTTCTCAATGCAATGTATACGTATACGCAAGTTTCAAAAGTCTTGTTCATATAAATACATTGCTTAAATGATTATCACTCAAGTGAGAAAACTTTTTATTTTCAGAAATTGTTTGTGTAATATTTAAAAATGATTTAAAACAAAATTGACTGCAAGGGTTTAATCATTTACGAAATGGAAACGTCACTGCACCCACGGAAAGTTTCCTGTGGACCACATCCCATTCCCGAGCTCCCATCGTCGCAGTTTCCCCACGAGTTTCCAACCCTGTAGTTCCACTGGATGACGCAGTGATTGCATCTCACGCCAGCTGGAAGTCTGACTTGAGCCCTGTGAACACCAAGTCCTTTAGCCTTCAATTTGGTTCCGGATCCGTCAGCGAGCTGGAGAACGTGTTGGTTGAAACACGACTGAGAGGTGGATTGTGGGTTTGTACATAGTCTAAATTCGTGATGGCCCTGGTGATAGGCAGTCAAATCTACCTCAACGTCGATGACCTTCATAAAAAGGATATCATTTTAGAATCCTTCAAACCGTTCGCCAACATAATCACTACCACGTGTAAAGAAGCACACATACCTGTCCAGCAGTGTATCTGCCAGTGATGATTCCCCTGTAGAACCTTCCGTTGTACTGCAATTAAACAAGGGGTTTCGTTAATTCTAATTACGCAATGGAACGTATAATAATTAATTAGCAATGATGTAAAAATACCTCATTTGGGCGAGGTTGGGACTCTGAGAGTCCATCTCCGCAAACTCCACAGTTTGAGCCTGGATCATCAACCTGATTTACTCCGCCACAACGCAAGGCGTTGTCATCATAGTTTGCTGAAAAATTAGAAAAAAAAGGATAAGATACATACTAACTATCAACTAGGAACAATAATTTGGAATATAAGAAAGATACAAACCTGGTGGATTCTGGGACTGAAATTCGGAGACCCTCCAAACGGACGATCTACTAGCTGGTTTCATGAATCTACCATGACCATATACGCCAACAACTGCAAAAGCAGCCACAAATAAAACAATTAGCTTTGCCATTCTAAAATTTAACGGGTTTTAAGGCAGTTCAAGTGAATGTCTCCAACTCTTTGGTAGTTATACCTCAGTCCGAGCTTCAGTTCCAAATTTATATATCCACCCCGGTGTGTATCATCGCACGTTTAAAACCGTTTTTGCACACCTCTCCGTGATCACATCCTAAATGGATTAACGGTTAGCTTACTTAATCAGGGCAAACGTGGCAGCATTTGCTATTGATTTATTATATAGGTACTCACAACATTATATATTTATATGGATATAATCTTAACAGTTGAAGACTTTACGTGCGTCAGCAATACCAAACAATAAAATTCCATCCCGGGCATATATGTTAATACCGATGATTAGCGTGTGGGAGCAATAAAGTACGATTAATAACACTAAATAAATTATGAAAAATTAGCAAAATTCCTTTATACGACTATCATGCAACATTTGAAACTTGATATATGGTTATTATTGTTACATGACAATGTTAATGAGAAAGGATTATATGCATTTTTTTAAATTGCAGAGATTTAGTGAGAAAAGTGGGATGGTCAAATTCTGTTGAACTTTGTTGGTTAACCTGCGGGGGCGTGAGACCAATTAGATATTCCGATGATGTTATTGCAGATTTGCGAACTTCCGTTGGTACGCGCACAGATCCAAGAATCAAACGTCTGTTTTATCACTCGGGGAATGTCCAGGTCGGTGCTTTTGAGGTATTTAAGGTTTGAGTTATGATCGGGGAGATAACGGAGTAGTGACGTTTGAGTGGTTTGAGTAGTTGCAAATCAATTCCAAGTTATTTTCCTGTTTGTTTCAGGTTCCTGGGGTTTATCCTTATCCTTGCTGGATGGTTTGCGTAACAGTGTATAGTTTATCGGCTACAAGACTCGGATGAACAAAGGATTAGTTTCTTGCGTATATAGTTGTTTTTGTTTTGTGGTAGTCGTCGTGCTATATAGGATAGGATATAGAATAACATTTTTTACTTACGCAAACTAACTAAAAGCGAATTTTGCAAGACGCAATAAAGTGAGAATGAGAATATTGCTTCAGTTTAGCCTGGTGTCGAGTATGAAAAATTCCCGATTCTCGTCACTCGTATTCCACCCGTCCCGTCTCTTTGTCTGTGAAATAGAGAGATTCGATTTATATGACAAAATATTTTACCACTGACTGACCAGGAGCATTTGCATTTAAAATATGTCTTTACGTTGCGGTATTTCAAGTTTATGTAAAGGATTCCCCGGCAAGCTACCTACACACGCGTGAAAGGGGTGTTGGGTTATATCTAAAGCAAGTATACCTAATTTCATTTCAACTTCTTTTCTAGCCTCTCAAAACCCATTCATTCCTAACCTGTCACCCTAACCTCCGAACGAACACGACCTTCTAAGTGATCACATAATGTGACATGTGACAGAATTCACATGATCATTGCATTGAATTGTCACCAAATAAACACAAACCTAACTAACATAGTATAACCCAACAACCGGCCGGACACAATCAAAGCGATTAAAGTAATTGTCGCTTGTGCGCAACAAATGAGGTATCGCAGGCATTCGCAGGACACGACCCTCAACCTTTCTAGGCCTTATACTTTACTAGTAACTTTACACAGGTTTCCGTAGGGTCTCGCATCTCGCCATAAGAATCATAATCATATCATAAAGTATTACATAATGCACCAATTGCACCATGCATTAATGAATTACAGAGAAACCAAAAGTTCGAGTATTTTAAAATTCCAGTATGACATTTTTGCTTGTTCTTTTGGCACGGCTCGCAGTTCCTCCTAACCAGACGCATACCATGTCGCCCGTTTTCGTTGGGTAATTTAAATAATGTCATGATTTTCGGAAGTTGGTAACCGGTGGAAACCCAGTCAGCACATGTCATATATCCGAGAAATAGGTTTCAAATTAGCTTTAGTAAATTCCTGGTCGTTGGCAATTGCCGTTTCACCGCAGTGGACCGCAGAGTTTGTGTGTTACTTTGAGAGTTTAATTAATTAGTCATCATTACAACCATGGACTTTAGCAAGGCTCCAGTTTCTGAATTTGCTGTTAGTATAACAAAATAGACTGATTTTCATTCCCTTTATGGCCTTTATCGTCGACCTTTTTGTGTAATTAAAAAATCCCAAATAAAAAACAAAAACAATAATATTATACTTTCAGGTTCCTCGAACAATTACCGGAGGTGTGGTATGGAGACTGAACACTCTGAAACAAGGCCGGACACCATTTGCCTGTGTCGACGAGAGCTCCAACTGCATGCTTGAATTGGGGGAAACAGCTGCCGCTGAGGTTCGCATTCGGTTTCATTTTCGAAAAACTTCAGAGCGTTCCGTGTTCACTGACCATGTGTACAACTACTTGTCAGTTTGGGCAACAGTTCTCAGTGTTGGGTCAAATGCACCGACTGCAATTACTTATTCTATTAATCGTCTAACTGCGTCCCTTGGAATCGAGGCGGAGATTGGAGGTTAGTCTCACTTCAGTTCAGTGACTTCAGCTTCAAGTCCACAATAGTCCACTCCACTCCTCGATTTTGTCATTTTGTCAATTTTGTGAATGCATAGCAGATCTCATGACGACGTTTGTTTGCAACGTTTTTAATTTTTTTAGGGAAAACCGGTACAATAAGTGAAGCTCTTGGGCGGCCCGCACTGATACAGGATAAACTAATTTGCTATTCAATTCACGACTTGTGGAATGGCTGCAAAGGAATAGAGACATTTTGCAATTTTCCCGACCTTTTGGGGATCACTGTCAAGATTTGGTATCCAAACGATTTTAGTCAACAGGCACAAGTCATGCGTCATTTGAAGTGGAGTGCTAGTAGCACTGACCTCAAATTGGAAACGGATGATGGCATGATTCTAGATGTACACAAGACGATTTTGTCAGGTACTTGTTTGAAAGCTATAAAATAAGTAAACAACAATATGTCTTTGGTGTTAATTGTACTCGTATTTTTTTATCTTGGCAGAACGGAGTCCGGTTTTGAAGTACTTCATTGACACGGAGAGCCATAAACAGGGATTTTCCGGAGTTCTCAGAATGCACAACTGTAATGGGAAAACACTTCAAACCATTCTCCATTGGATGTATACCAAGGAACTAACTGAAATTTATGGCGCTGACTTCGTTGACGTTCTGAAGGCCGCGGAAAATCTGCAACTGCACGAGATTTTGCTTTATCGGAGGCCCATAAAATATGATCGTGATGCAGCTGCAGACGATTGTTTTATCAGTGCATAGCTGGTTTATCACCACACCACACCGCTGCCCTTGTAATGATACATTGTCGTTAGTAGGCTAAGATTATCATAATTGAGAAGTTTTATTCATTACCAATGTAGACTGTCCCGCCATCCACGATTTTTCAATAGGTTACATTTTTATTATAAATATTATTATTATTAATTATTGTTATTAATTAATATGCTCAATAATGCATAGGGCAGGAGGATGTCCAGTTATACATATAAAATAAATAAATAAGTATATATTATCCTTTGTTTGTTCGGTTTTTGGGTAAGATATACATACCTAGTAAAGAATAAGACAAATAAAATACAGTACCTGCCTATAAGCTAATGCTGTAGTGAAAGAAGCAGGTTTATGTGTCTAGTCAATCCAAAATCATTTTAGTAGGTTATTAACATTAACATTAGCGTAAGGTGGGTATCACGATATTATGATTGCTAGTATACGATGTCCACACCACAACCTCTACAAGTATGTTCACTACACCTGGATAATTTTCTTCAGATGGCATACATGCCATGTTTCATTTCTCTCCTTCTTACATTCTTACAATTTAGTATTTATTAGTACGTCCATTCATCATTTTTCGGATAGTCATTTATCGTCATTAGTTGAGCGAAGAACGAAATATGACAATTTAAATATAGTATCCCTCCGTAATTTTCACAATGAATTTCCGAGCTGTAATTTTCCTTGCCTTCATCCAAATTAGTCATGCTGAACTTGGCAAAACCAAAGATGGATTTGTTGGATTTACAAACGCACCTATAACCACATCTGAAGTAAGTAATAATTATATTGCGGCTTGAATTTAACATGCAAAAGTGATTAGAAAAACGTGCAAGGAAAAAACAAAACGAATTAAAAAACACAGGTCCCCTCTTCTTTGATCGGAGAACAAGTCAAAGCGGTTTGGAGGCTACTAGGTTGGCAAAACAAACAAACATTTGATGCATTAAAGGATCGAGCAGAATGCTTTGTTGAGTTTGATAGGGGGACCAGTACTGCACTTCGAATACGCTTTCACTTCCAGGAGACTAGTATTCGGAAAGAATCTACAATCCTAAAATATTTATCATTGTATGCCTCCGTTCTTGACTTGGGTCACATGGCACAATTGTCGTTTACTGTGTCAATAGATGAGCTTAACGAAGATTTGTCCGTGAAAAGCAATAAACTTCAAGGTTAATCACTCACACGTCAATACGTGCTTGCACAAAACTTTTGTTTGTCATTTTCCATGAGTATCGATAATGTCAAACATGTGGCTATAAAAATGAATTTTAGATACAACTCTATATATTACAACCGACAAGGTTGGTGTCCCGGTATTAATTAGCAGGCAGTTTTTGCTTTTCCAAATAATCAAAGTGGATTCCCTGGATAGAGAAACCACGGGGGAGTATTTGTCAACCTCAGTTGGCAGTCCAACATTCGGGATATCTGTGTCCCGACTCCAGTTTCCTGAGGACACCCCACGAGCATTGAAGCATGAGGTGTCTCCGGCATCCAGCAATGATAATACTTACATATCATTGGCTGCGGCGGTTTACGCAATGTATAACGCTGAAGAGAACCATTCCGATTTACAATTTAAAACGAAGGACAATGTGTTCGTGAATACACATAAATTCATTGTGGCAGGTAAGTTATAATTGAATTTTTATAACATTTTCAAAATGTATTTATTAAAATGTTCCTGGTGTCTTACGTATTAAAATGTTGGTTTACAGCTCGGAGTCCGTTTTTGAGAAAGTTGCTCCAAAATGAGATCAGCAGGAAGGGATTCAACGGAACGATTAATTTATCCGAAATTAATGAAGTCCCGTTACGTGCAATTTTGTACTGGATGTACAGCAACGAGTTAGATCCTTTCGCGGATACAGTTATGGACGAGGTCATGGGTGCTGCCAAGTTGTTGGAGTTGGAGGAACTGCTGCAAACGCTGAATGAAAAACTGATAACAATCTGCACTCCTCATAACATGATGAAGTTGTTTTCAGCTGCAAAGGAACATCACCTCTCAACCGCGATGGAGGATATAGGGCAATATATTAAATTGTAAGTGAAATTTGAGAAATTGAATTAAATGATACTATTGCTACTGCAAGTTTAAATTGTGCAAAAGGTTGCTGATTGTGAGTAATTATATACAACTTTTAGAAATATTGACTCCGTGTCGGTGCAAAATAAAGGAAAAACTCAGCAAAGGATTTGAAAGGTTGCATTACAATACCCGATTAGACCTGGCGAATAATCAAAAACGTAGAGTGATTTTTGTAATTTTGCATTACAAATTACCTCTACAATTATTAGAATAAAACATTGTAAAAGTTAAGTAGTAATTTCGTGTTTGGGAAAGCTATATAATTTGTAAGCAGCAAGCATTATATCACCCGAAATATTTGGCCAGAAAGGGTGCCATATCTAAAGGTTAAAATTTTCGGGGGGAGGGATCTCGTAGAAGTGGAGTGATACGAGGAACCCAAAATGGAAATCTGGGGCGTTTTTGAAAAGTCAACTATGAGGGGAAGCATTGTCGTCATATTTACTGCTTTGCTGGATGGACTTGCATTTGCTACACACTGGCAAATTACCGAAAGCAAAGCAGGGTGATGATGGTACAAGCGTACAAGTAATAAGATTGATTTTTGTCAATGTTACGTGTACTAGAATGCTGTGTCGGAGATTGGTCGTGCAATTATAGTGGAACCATAATACCATAAACCATCATAAGTATGCGTGTTAAATAAATGGGAGCATTAACCCATAACTACCAAGCTGTTGCATTAAATGCCATGCATGCCATAAAGGGTCTTAAATTGCGCATAAAACATGCATTATCTGGTATGATATGTGGTGTGCACAATCCATTAAAACATGGTTCAGATTTCCTTCGCCAAAGGCGTCAGCTACGTCAGTGCCTTACTATTTGTCTCGTCTGTTATTCTACACGCCGCAGTAGGAGCAGGTATGAAATGAAATATATTGAAATTGCAATGAAATTGCAATAACTCATCACATCACAATGACCTGTGCTCTATTGTATTTAGCACCCCATAATGAACTGACATGCTACAAATGTGATGGTGAGACTCCAGCGGACGAAAAACTTTGCAAACTAGTATATTGTCCGGCGGAATCAACGCATTGCTCCATTCTCATATTTGGCGAAAGCAGATTTCAAAAGGACTGCGCCAAGCAAAGGCACTATTCCAAATGTGGACAAGATCGAACTGATGTGCAATACTGCTTTTGCAGGGGTACTAAGTGCAACAAAAATTTTAAGAGTGGAAATTGTACGTGCTTACAGTAATTAAAAATTAATAGCTGTCACTACTTGTAAATCACCTGTAATTAACTTTACCTATTTATTTGTCAAAATAAACTAAATTTGTTGTCGGTATTTATGTTTGCCATTCATTAGCTACAAATCAAAACCATAAACTTTGTGACAACAACTTCCTTCCCTCCAACAGGTATGACGGCACGTTTCATGTCATTCCCCCAAACAGTTCCAATCATGGTCTCCTCCTTCCCATTGTGACTCACTTTGGCAGCTGCCACGTATCCCGTAACCCCATCGGACTTTCGTCCTGCAGCAATCATATTTTTCGCGGAGGCTCTCTCGCTCTCAACAAACATATACTTTTCCCATGCTTGTCGACTCGGAATTGTGAGCACTTGGGCTCTATCCTTTCTGACGTATTCTTTACCCAAGGAGGTGGGCAGTTGACATGTTTTTGTTTTTTCGTTGTACCCTCCAATGGGAACGTGACCCCCTGTGACCATCCCCCGACAAATTTTGAATGAGCTGCCTGGAGGATTAAACATGATTTGGGATTGGGTTGAAGTCATTCTTTCTATTGGCCTCCATCTATGACTGAGGCAGCCAGGGCAGTTGTACAAATCGTTGATCTTGTCTGCATCTGTAACACTCAATCCCGGAGTGATCTGCGGACCGCATTTGGAGACCCCCTGGACCCTTGGCCAACCCCTGTCACAAGCAGTGCAGGCGTAATGCATTTGGCTAGCGTAGTCGAAAAAGTAGCCGTTCACCTCATAATTTTCCTTTGGAGGAATTTGCTGGCAGCCGTCATAGTGAAGGTACTCATCACGGTCCTTGCGGGTGTGTTCATGTCCTAAACAGAGGTTGTGGGCTAGCTCATGGACCATCGTAGCCATGTTTCTACATTGTCCCCCAAACTTGGCGTATTGAGCACCTCCGGTATAGCATAAGTGGCCAATCCCACAAAACCGGTTGTCCACCTCGATACTAGTGTACGCTTGATCTGAAGGAGAGCGACGCTGGAAGCGGATGCAGGTTTTGGATTGAATTTCGTCCATGGCGTTTTGAACTTGTTGGAGATCGGAGGGAGCTAGAGAGCGGTGGAGCTCGTACTTGACGATACCTTGCGGCCATTTGGAGCCAGGATAGAAGGCCCTACCTTTTGCTAAAAAAAATATTGAGGAAATTATTATGGTGTAACCAGAAGTTATTATTATTTTCTATTTGGGGATTACTCACTAATATTAAACCACTCTGGA